>NQII01013021.1:0-21455 GCA_002778355.1 Clitarchus hookeri
TGTAGGACTAAAATTATTTTAACAAAAATTATATTTTATACATAAAGGATTGTTTGCTTTTTTTCTTCTAATTCTGAAATAAATTTTTTTTTATATCTGTTTTGTGACTGTGAATTTTTTTTTTTTTCAATTGATTTCTGCAATGTATATATTCCAACAAATACGGGTGTAAATAAGGAAATAAATGGTGTGGGGATACAATTTTTTCCAGGACAGAAAAAAACGTATTATCTATAACCTTGTAATAATATCCCACCGTTGCATATCTAATTTGCAAAAATTAAGTTAACCAAGAATGCTTAGCGAAGCCTCGGGAGGCCCCATTGCAATGCTTTATAGCCAAACGTCATCATGAGGCATTACAAATTTTTTACTAGGGAGTTACCTTAAGGCACATGCGACTGAGAACGTGGTTCAAACACATCGAAATTATAATTATGATTTANTTTACTAGGGAGTTACCTTAAGGCACATGCGACTGAGAACGTGGTTCAAACACATCGAAATTATAATTATGATTTAGTCATAAATAAATACTTTTATGGTTGTGTCAATCACTTGCATACAGTAAATATGTCACTAAAAGATAACGAAAAAATACATGTATACATTTTACGTGATTACGTGTCAAATTCACAATTATTTTTAACAAAACAGTTACGAAAATTACTTTTCTGACAGAAATGTAATTGCTTATAATGAAAAAGTTACCAAAAACTACAAAATTTAATTTTACAGACAAAGATTTTTGCATTTTTNAATGTAATTGCTTATAATGAAAAAGTTACCAAAAACTACAAAATTTAATTTTACAGACAAAGATTTTTGCATTTTTCTTTAAGTATTAGCTGGACGTAAATTTTTGCATATTTTTATTTCCTGAAGTCGTTTAATTTTTGGACATGTGAAGTTTGAGCGGACCTTAAAATTAACAATAAAAGTAATTTATAATTACCTTTACTTAGTTTTTTATGTTGTATTGTTTTGTGGAACAACTTCCAGGGAATGGCATTACGTACGTCTACATGTAAAACAGTTTTCGAAAAACACATGAACAGCCAAAGAATTAAACATATTTTGGGGTATAATTTCTTTCTTAATACTACCCTTCTGCTCATTGAGTCATTTAGAAAGCTGTGCCGATCGCACCATCCTCTTCGCTTATGCCATACGTATGCTAGATCTTTCCCACTTTCTCGTCACGGGACAAAAAGAATCGACGATCACTCGTTTTTAAGGCTTCCTTGTGTTTTAACCATGTGGTTTAAATCATCTGAAATGTTCAAGGTTGAATTTCACGTGGCTCGTTTGTAACTAAAAAAAAATAAGGCTAATGCGGAATGTCCCTCATAGTCATAACAAGCCCCTGAATGTTGCTTAAATTTCATTACGAATCATTAACGAGTACTTACTCGGCGTTCATAAACAAAATTGCTGACGGGAGCTGGGTGAGAAATACCACGACGCTAGGGTGGGGATCAAGTATTTTAAACCACTGTGTAATCTTGGTTGTTCCTTAATTATTTATTTTCCATATGCAGAAAGAAATCTTGTTACCGCAACTGACTTGTTTATAAAGAACTGCAGAATTTTTTTACTCACAAAATCTTTTCCACGCAACATTTTAATTTCTTATGTGTAAAGGAATGAATTTCGAAAATAAGTATTGGCAGCTGTTGAAACATGCAGAAATACGGCGATACATGACATTGCAGCTCATTTAAATCAATAAAATACTTGATCATAGGCACCGAAATATTGTTTCCAAAAGGAACCAAGTCTTAAACTTCCTCTGACTGTATCCATTTTCATTAATGTTAATCTTTTCTCTCCCCGTACCACTTTACTTCTGTCATATTCTGTGTTTGGGCACGCAGTTATTCACATATGTAATGCTGGTTTCATGTTGGCCAAGGTTTTTAATATGCAAATAAAATAACTTCCAATTAAATATTGCTGTTTTTCGTTAAGACCAATTTATTTTTTAAGATAATGAGGCTGATTTTTTTTTGGAAACTAATAGCTTTGAGACGACAAAATTTACATAAAATTTTAAAAGCAACTATTTTTGCGGCATCAGCCCAGATATTTATGCACATTAAAGTAAGGCTATGCGAGGTGTAATATTGTTATGGAAGTGCTGTTGGGTGCGTAATCCTTTTTATTATTTGAGCTCTTACACAATTGTGTAAATGTTTACACTTGTGCTGCAGAAGTGCAAGTGCGACGCCCGTCCTTACTCATCGCCTGCTTCCTTTCGCTTCTTCACGGAATGAGTGGATTAAATTGAGTTCATAATGTTAAGTTCAATTGGTCATCCGCTTTTTCTTTACAGATGTTTACGATTTCTTGATACATATTTTATGTAAGTTAAAAATCCTTATTACAAACTAAAGTAGTGACCATATACTTTTTCTTCAACTTAGCGGGACGAAGCTTCTTCTGGCCGAAATTTGGAGGGGGCGACTGCCACATTTGTCAACCTGTACTCGGCGCCTACGTACTCGATAAACATTTGCTTTTACCTATAGATAAATGTCACTAATTTATATTTTACAACTTTTTTCATGCTGCCGAAGGGGAAATATTTTGGAAACTAAATTTTTATATTTTTCTGTAAAATTACTGTAATTTTTACTGTTAATCACTTCCAAAAAAACGCATACATTTGCCAAATTTTTTTTATAACATCTGCCATGTAAAAATGCTTTTTGGCCGAGCAGCTGCACGATTCTTATTTAAAGGTACCCAGGTGTTGCAAACAAATAATTTAATGACGAATGCTGTACTGTAACTCGACACAACACTTGTTTCGTTGTCTTATCCAATGAGGTGTAGATCATATGTTCGGTTGTAATAATATGAACCAATTATGACCTAGACCAGAAAGACTGTTCGCGAATAATTTATCCACATGTAAGAACATTGGTCATTGAGCTTTGCAGTTTGCAGTAAACACCAAAAATTATCTACACATAGGTAATGTACACAATTGTGTACAATCAGTCTGAATGGGTTATTTACAACTGGAACTTTGGTGTAGTTTTTTCAAAATGTGACCGAGCGTCGTAAATTTCCAAACTCTAATACTCTAAGGTCAGTACACATTTACGATAGTTCAAGAAAGTCTTAGTTAGTTACCGGTTTTCATCGCTATAGAAACTTCATTACTTTTCGTCCTTTATTATAACTCAGTTGTCCTTTTGTGTCATAAATTGTGGGTCACGCTTATTTCGCGTTCATTATCAGGCTGCTGTCAGCTGATTTGACCATGCGTTTGGTACCATAATGAGCCAAATAATTGGTCTACCTAGAAATGCAGAAATGAAACAACACTTTCTACTGCGAACTTCAGCCGCACACGCCAGCAAATTGGCGTCACCTGCCTTACCAGCAACAAGTAACTCCGATCACCAATCAGCGCCTAGTAACTTACTATCCAGGTGGCCACAGAACTAATGGGGAATCTTTCTTGCTCGCAATAGACAGTCAGACGAAAGGCGCATTTCCAGAGCCTCGCCTAACCATTCAGTGATTGGACACGCACGCGGATATTCGAGAAACCGCCAAGATATTTCACGTCTGTCTAGTTATCTATTCTATGAGCTCATTAAATATATATATCATTACTGCGTCCAGCTATAGGTTCTTCATGGTAAGCTGAGCACTCTTTGTAGCAGTCTCATCAGACATAATAGCCAATTAATACACTTATTTGTGGCCTCAGACTTTTGGTTTTGAGTATGGTGAAATGTGTACACCGTGTTTATTACTCACATGTCAGTGTTTTCATTAACAAGTGACAGAAGGATTTTAATTGACTGAAAGAAAAAGAACGTAACCAGGGCTTCGAAAGTGCTCACTTTACCATGAACAACCTATACAAAGAAGTACCAATGGAATTTACCTAATGAGCTCTTACTTCCAATATTCGGACGAAATCCTAATACACTTAGAGGATTGAGATGGAGTTAGACAAGTGCTGCAGAGGGAGAAGATTGTCGTTGGAGCTGATGTTAATGCAAAATCGCGAGAATGGTATGCGGAAGAAAATGACGACTGTGGCTTGGCGGTTGATCGCTTCCTTCCAGCGAACGATTTCCATGTTGTGAATCAACCGGGTAACCTTCCCACGTGTTTCACCTGCACGTTGTACAAAATCTATGACGGACGTTACTGTTGTGACTAGGAAGGCAGCCAGACTTGTTGACTTTTGAACTATTCCAGAATACTCAGACATAGATCACTGATTAATTATTTTTGTGTTATAAGGAAATCGTGGCAGAAGTGAAGACACTCTTATGACAAAATACATACACCGTGATGCGAATTGGAGAAGATTTGATGAAGTGCTAATGGAGACAGTCTAGAAATACAGAACTGAAACTTTGGAATATCTGCACCAGAGAACAGAAGACCTGACAATATTAATCCAGGAGACATGTGACAAGGTTCTACGAACTTCAGTACCAGGATTTCCACTTAATTATAAGTGGGATGGTGAATTAAATAAACATAGAAAACAGGCCAGGAAGAATAGAAGAAATCTTAAAGACAGCAAGACGAAGACAGAAAAAGAATAAAAGCAGAAGAATACAAAATAAAAAGACGGAATTATAAGTATATAAAGAAAGAAAATAATAACAACCCCTTGAGAAAGTTTGCAACAGAGGAGGGGAATGAATATCCAGGGGGACTCGTATGTAAGACCATAGAGCCTGAAAACTGAAAGACAAACAAGTCATGAAGAGAATAAAGGTTACTGGCCCAACTATTACTGATATGCAAGAAAATTAAAAAGTTCCCAGTAAGGTCTCTTCTGTCAGATGATAGCATTGAAAATGAAGATAAACTACATCAAAAGAAAAGCAATGCCATGAAATTACTGCCAGAAACTGAATTCATATCTACGTTTAGAATGGGAGAACTTGACTAGAAAAAGAAAGATATAAAAGTAAGTAAATCTCCGGGACATGAAAATATAGCAACATAAATTATTAAAAGAGTTCACCCTCGAATAAGACAAGATCTGCTGAACATAATGAATGACAGATACGAAGGAGTGTGTTTCCGAAGAATTAAAAAAAAGGCAATCTAAGAGTAATCTTTACAGTTGGAGAAAAAGATCCTACAAGTACTAAATCGTACCGACCATTACAATTTTTTACCTGTTATGAACAAAATAATGGAGATATTGGTCATTTAAAAAGTAAATAACTTAATGGATGCTACAAATTAACTACAAATGCAAAAGTATGGCTTCAGGAAAGGTAGCGTTATAGAGTTAGCAGTTTCACGAAGTGATGAATAAGGTAAAACTATCACCACAGACGTATGTTCTTGGAATTTTTCTTTACAAAAACAGTAGCATTTGACCACGCCTGGTGGCCGGAAATATCATGGCAGCTAATAAAATAAAGAATGTGCAAGAAACATATGTGGACTAATAATGAGCTACTTTGAAGACAGAATATGTATATTATTAGACATGCCGTTAGAAGTTCGGCAAACTTTGGCGAGGGCATGCCCATAAGGCTAAGTCCTAGGGCCTCTCCCATGGAATGTCATTTTCTAGAATTGCTGATGATTGCCATACCAGCTGAATGTGAGATATTGGCGTATGCAGATGGCACCCTAGTCAACATACCGACATGGAGTAGAAGAAAACTTGAAACCAAAACCGAGAAAAAACTACATAAATTAAAAGTGTGGAGGAATGAAGTGAAACTCAGCTTTGCAGAAGACAAGACAAATGCCATGTTTGTAAAGCGTAACCTTAAGGGAGCACCGTTAATAAGATTTCAAGGAAGGCCCATCAAGTTGAAAGAAAAGGTCAAGTATCTTAGTGTGGTTGTGGATAGTAAATTACGATTCCATTACCACATAAGACACTCAATGGATAAAGCTGTATCCTTCTACAGCAAGATGAAATCTGTGTCTACAGTCTTCTGAGGACTTGGCTTCCAAACTATGGTGACACATTATAAAGGCGTCTTCAGAGGTATTGCCATATATGGAACAGCAGTGTGTTACACAATGGCAGCACGGGTACAGACGATAAGTTAATTATATAGAGACAGAGTGCAGCATGATTAGCAGCTACGAAGGCGTGTAGAACAACATGCAGAAGCTCTTTCAGTGATAGCTGGGGCGATACCCCTGGACATTTTTATTACAGAAAGAGGTAAGATAATTCTAGTCGTTTTAGGTGTAAAAGCAACACCCCAGTTGAAGAAGGAGATGAGAGAACAAACAATACTCCTGCGGCAAGAAAAGTGGTATCATTCCAACAAAGGCAGAATAATATATAATAAATACCCCAATGCACAAGATAGGCTGTAATACCCCTGGATGGCAACAGATAATTACCTGACACTTCAAGGTAAAATTTAATAAATTCTATTTCGTGTAATCATCTAAATGCGTAATTTTTTAAACAGAAGATGACGTCTAACATGTGGTGCAAGAGTGTCTCAAATTCGAAGAAATGAACTGAAAGAGGCCCTAGCAATAATTAAAGGTGGAAATACTGTCATTAGAATTATAATAAAACGTAAATATAAAGGTAGCTATTTACAGTCTTTGCGTGACTTGTCATCAAAAGGTTGGAATAGTTCGATGAATGGTTAACTCAGAAACTACGCATGGTTGTCCCACATAAATCAAAAAATCCCGGAAGTGACACAGTAAAACCTATATAGAAACCTAGTAGTGGGAGCGGACCCACTACAAAAACTGAGTTTCCCGATGAAAAATCAGAATAAACTTTATTAAAGTACAACCAGTAGCCATTTGGTTAAAAAAGGGATGAAGTAGGGCTGATGCCTCTCGGCAGATTTGTAATAAAAAACTCTCTGATGATGACCCGGCATAGAGCATGGATATCTAAACTGGAGAAATAAATACAGAAAAAAGCACCGAAACTATAACGGAAGTAAAAATTGAAGGAGGGAAAAATACTACGTTAAAGACGATTCGGCGTGAAAACGGTACTTAAAACTTGAGGAAATGACTCCGAATGAAATGATCGGTGGTACGGGGAGGGTGATCGAGTTATGCAGTAAAGGCCCTTCTCTCTGCTCGCTTCGCCAACACTGATGAACGGAGTTTCAATGTATTTCATAAATATATAAGTGGTAGTAGTGGTGCCACTATAGAAGGCATTGTACGAGGGTTATTCAGAAAGTAATGTCCGAATCACCGTAGCTAATAAAATGTCACGTGAACATTATAACGCGCATGCGCACCGACTACCGGCATGCCTTGCTCGTCAAACGACGTCATTTGCATTGGTATTGTTGCACTATGCTATTTACAGTGACAGTTAAAAATGTTTAAAACAATTGATCAGCCCGCCGACTGTAAAATACGGTCAGTGATTCTTATTTTGACAGCAAGGAACGTTTCAGCAGCAAAAGTTCATCGACAGATAAGTCAAGTGTATGGCCCCAATGCAATGCGTAACAGCAAAGTGCGTAAGTGGGTGACAGCTTTCAAGGACGGACGGTAAAATGTCCATGATGAACCGCGATCAAGCCGACCATCAGTGATCACAGAAGATTTGGTCAAATCCTTGGACGTAAAGATTCGTGAAGAGCGGCGATTCACAATTTCAACTTTAGCATTGGAATTTCCGAATGTGGGTAGAACAACTTTCCACAAAATTTTTATAGAAGACTGTCACAGATAACGAGGTGAAAGAAGCAGTTACAGACTGGTTATCCTCACAGGCGGCAGAAGTCTATGACTTGGGCATACAAAAGCTTGTAGAACGTTGTAAAAAATGTTTAAACAAATATGGAAACTATGTGGAAAAATAGAGAAACATGTAAGGAATTAAGTAAAACACTTTTTCGAAAAAATCTGTGATGGTTTATGTTTTATAAGAAATACGGACCTTACTTTCCGAATAACCCTCGTATATAGAATTATAATTCACTTGATTTGTGGGGACGGTGGTGAATGGCAGGTCAACCTCGTTACTTCCATAATCCGGGCACCAAGGGCGACCACTAGAGGGTATCAATTGATATAAATGATATTCTACTTACGTGGTGAAATGCATGTAATACATTTTAGAAAATGTAAAAATAATGTGGTCCGACAACAGGAAGCCATGCTAAAAGAAAAACATAAGGAAAATAAGTAAAAGCAAAGGATAATTAACACCCATTAATTTTCCAGAAAGGATACAGTTGTAGGGGTGTAAAGCCACGCATGCGTGGTTCACTTATGGCTTGCCATGATATAAATAAATATATATATACATAAATAAATATTAATATACATAAATAAATATAAATATATAAATATTTATGCTGCGGCCATCAACTTGCGAGGATCTGAAGTGGATGACCGCATATGAGTTCGCGAACGAGAGAGTAATTTCGGCTCTAGGCAATGAGTTGAGTTAAGATATTTGGGCGTCTTTAAACAACGAGGTCTTGACAGCCGATGATGGTGAAATGGAGTGAGAATGAAGCAGCGCTGGAATTCAATAGCAAGGTAAATGAGAAATCCCCGAGAAAACCCGCTGACCCGCGGCTTCGTCCATCATGATTCCCACTTGTGAAAAATTCGGGAGTGACCCGGCCGGGGATTGAACCCGGTTCGCCTTGATGTGAAGTGAACGGAATAACAACTCAGCCACCGGGGCCCCGCTAGGCCATGATTTACGCGCACGGCCACACGGCACGTTGAGTGAGTGTCTTGGGTTCTGACTTCATCACGTAGCCTGACTAATAAATGGAATATCCGTTAAACTATAACTACTGCTCCATTTTTGGCCACGGAGCCAGCCTTTGTCACCTCTTAAACAAATCCGAATGTTCTAGCTCTTTAAGGGCTATTATTATTGTGTCCTGAAGCGGCTAAGTGCAGAAATCGAAGCGACACGAACGTAGCACAATTTGCAGTTATTCCGAGATTTAGTACACGAGCCGTCGTGCGAATCACACAAGCGCGTAAGATGATACACGCAGGATAATTAAGCGGCAACAATGCCGCAGGCAAATTAAGTTAAGTGAAGCTCCAACCCGTCGACAGCCCGTACTTAAACACGTGCTGCTTATTAAACGCAAATGAAGCCTCGGGGAGCGAAATAATTAAGTTTGCCATATCCTCGGGGCCGGAAAGGCCGAAGCCGGACGCGGGAAAGAAAAAATTAAAACATTAACACTGCAGAACGAAAATAACTAGCAGGGGCGCCTGTTTTTCGTGAAAGATTTACTAACAGGTTAGATGGTTAGATTTTCAAAATTATAGTTTTCAATTGGCCACGTGTCTGTGTAAGCAGACATTTTATACTCGACTGGGCAAATCAGACTTAAATTATCTCGACATTAAACGTCCATGATTGACTAGCAGACACTTAAGACGCGTGGCATTTGAAATCTTCCAAGCACGAAATAGGCCTTGAACCAACGTGTTTTGCAGTACAACTAGTCGTGGAATGTTTTCGCGTAAAACAGGTGGCCGTATTGATTAAAAATATGAAATGGACAGTCAAATGACCCCAGTGCTAACGCAGTATCGAAAAAATTTCAACGGACAATTCAATCAAGCCAGCTTCCGGCAGCTTTGTCATGGAGAGCGATGAAAAAAGACACTTGCACAAAACCAGCTCAATATCTCGTTAAGCAGAGAAAACGTATAGCAAATAATATGTTTCTTTGTAGAGCCACAAGTGTTTCAGGGATTGATCTGATAACAGGATAGACTTCACAGTGCTCGCGTGTTTAAGGAACTGTCGTCCAAACAGAATAGTACGAGAAATTAACAACGGTTTGAAGTCTATCTCGACACCTAATGAATCCGCGAAATACTCGGGGCTCTATTTAAGATTTCTTGATTGAGAAATTCCCACTCCCCTTCCCTGAAGTGAAATGTAAACAGACATTTTTCGTTTTCATTTTTGTTTAATTAAAAATTTTCCTTCTTTTTTAAAAATAATGATACAAAAATTACAAATTATTATCACAGACAATATGGTTGATAATTTTATTCGGAGGTGTTAGATATTGAACATCATAAAAATACAATGTTTTAAAATGTGTAAAAACATATTTGTCTTATTACAATAATCTTCAATGTTCCCTTTCAGTTACATAGCTGTTTGTTAGGGAGGAATATTTACAAAAATGTTTTCAATCTGCGAGAGTTTCTTTCCAGCTAGACCTAGCATGTTAAAGTCAATTCCTTCGTGAAATGCCCCATTCTGATATTAATGTGGTTACCATTTGGTAACAGCAGTTACGTGCGTGTTAGTAGCCACGACGTATTTTGTATTTTGGTCACCCCAAACCACATGGGTAACAATCGTTGTGGTGCAAAATTAAATTTTGCACACAGAAAGGTTTTTACGTCTTCCACGATTTTGACCAAAAAAAATGGCTTAATAAAGAATAATCTAGATTTCCTCAACAAAGAAAATATATGTATTAAATTTAAAGGCCTTTACATCGGCGAATATTTTAAATTTAACATATATCAACCTAACCACCATGAAAAAAATTTTGCACCCTATTTCATAGGGGCACAATCTGCCACAATAAATTACACATAAAATATATTGCAAAAGATACGTTTACAAAAAAAAATGTTTTGTTGAAGGGTGATTAAGCAAAGACTTATGGGAATACGACTGCCTCGCTCTCTCTGACTAACAATGCGAAACGGCGACGCTAATATATCACTCTGTCCCACACCCCCTTCTTTGGGCCTGACCTGAACTTTGTTGATCGTAATTCATAGCAATATAGGCTGCATAAATGTTAAGAAGGAATACGCCCACCGCACTAAAAAAAAACTTTCATCAATGACAGTTTATTAATAAAATGCACGCCGCATATCCACGTGCGCNCAAATCCTTGGACGTAAAGATTCGTGAAGAGCGGCGATTCATAATTTCAACTTTAGCATTGGAATTTCCGAATGTGGGTAGAACAACTTTCCACAAAATTTTTATAGAAGACTGTCACAGATAACGAGGTGAAAGAAGCAGTTACAGACTGGTTATCCTCACAGGCGGCAGAAGTCTATGACTTGGGCATACAAAAGCTTGTAGAACGTTGTAAAAAATGTTTAATTAAATATGGAAACTATGTGGAAAAATAGAGAAACATGTAAGGAATTAAGTAAAACACTTTTTCGAAAAAATCTGTGATGGTTTATGTTTTATAAGAAATACGGACCTTACTTTCCGAATAACCCTCGTATATAGAATTATAATTCACTTGATTTGTGGGGACGGTGGTGAATGGCAGGTCAACCTCGTTACTTCCATAATCCGGGCACCAAGGGCGACCACTAGAGGGTATCAATTGATAGAAATGATATTCTACTTACGTGGTGAAATGCATGTAATACATTTTAGAAAATGTAAAAATAATGTGGTCCGACAACAGGAAGCCATGCCAAAAGAAAAACATAAGGAAAATAAGTAAAAGCAAAGGATAATTAACACCCATGAATTTTCCAGAAAGGATACAGTTGTAGAGGTGTAAAGCCACGCATGCGTGGTTCACTTATGGCTTGCCATGATATAAATAAATATATATGTACATAAATAAATATTAATATATATAAATAAATATAAATATATAAATATTTATGCTGCGGCCATCAACTTGCGAGGATCTGAAGTGGATGACCGCATATGAGTTCGCGAACGAGAGAGTAATTTCGGCTCNTGGATGACCGCATATGAGTTCGCGAACGAGAGAGTAATTTCGGCTCTAGGCAATGAGTTGAGTTAAGATATTTGGGCGTCTTTAAACAACGAGGTCTTGACAGCCGATGATGGTGAAATGGAGTGAGAATGAAGCAGCGCTGGAATTCAATAGCAAGGTAAATGAGAAATCCCCGAGAAAACCCGCTGACCCGCGGCTTCGTCCATCATGATTCCCACTTGTGAAAAATTCGGGAGTGACCCGGCCGGGGATTGAACCCGGTTCGCCTTGATGTGAAGTGAACGGAATAACAACTCAGCCACCGGGGCCCCGCTAGGCCATGATTTACGCGCACGGCCACACGGCACGTTGAGTGAGTGTCTTGGGTTCTGACTTCATCACGTAGCCTGACTAATAAATGGAATATCCGTTAAACTATAACTACTGCTCCATTTTTGGCCACGGAGCCAGCCTTTGTCACCTCTTAAACAAATCCGAATGTTCTAGCTCTTTAAGGGCTATTATTATTGTGTCCTGAAGCGGCTAAGTGCAGAAATCGAAGCGACACGAACGTAGCACAATTTGCAGTTATTCCGAGATTTAGTACACGAGCCGTCGTGCGAATCACACAAGCGCGTAAGATGATACACGCAGGATAATTAAGCGGCAACAATGCCGCAGGCAAATTAAGTTAAGTGAAGCTCCAACCCGTCGACAGCCCGTACTTAAACACGTGCTGCTTATTAAACGCAAATGAAGCCTCGGGGAGCGAAATAATTAAGTTTGCCATATCCTCGGGGCCGGAAAGGCCGAAGCCGGACGCGGGAAAGAAAAAATTAAAACATTAACACTGCAGAACGAAAATAACTAGCAGGGGCGCCTGTTTTTCGTGAAAGATTTACTAACAGGTTAGATGGTTAGATTTTCAAAATTATAGTTTTCAATTGGCCACGTGTCTGTGTAAGCAGACATTTTATACTCGACTGGGCAAATCAGACTTAAATTATCTCGACATTAAACGTCCATGATTGACTAGCAGACACTTAAGACGCGTGGCATTTGAAATCTTCCAAGCACGAAATAGGCCTTGAACCAACGTGTTTTGCAGTACAACTAGTCGTGGAATGTTTTCGCGTAAAACAGGTGGCCGTATTGATTAAAAATATGAAATGGACAGTCAAATGACCCCAGTGCTAACGCAGTATCGAAAAAATTTCAACGGACAATTCAATCAAGCCAGCTTCCGGCAGCTTTGTCATGGAGAGCGATGAAAAAAGACACTTGCACAAAACCAGCTCAATATCTCGTTAAGCAGAGAAAACGTATAGCAAATAATATGTTTCTTTGTAGAGCCACAAGTGTTTCAGGGATTGATCTGATAACAGGATAGACTTCACAGTGCTCGCGTGTTTAAGGAACTGTCGTCCAAACAGAATAGTACGAGAAATTAACAACGGTTTGAAGTCTATCTCGACACCTAATGAATCCGCGAAATACTCGGGGCTCTATTTAAGATTTCTTGATTGAGAAATTCCCACTCCCCTTCCCTGAAGTGAAATGTAAACAGACATTTTTCGTTTTCATTTTTGTTTAATTAAAAATTTTCCTTCTTTTTTAAAAATAATGATACAAAAATTACAAATTATTATCACAGACAATATGGTTGATAATTTTATTCGGAGGTGTTAGATATTGAACATCATAAAAATACAATGTTTTAAAATGTGTAAAAACATATTTGTCTTATTACAATAATCTTCAATGTTCCCTTTCAGTTACATAGCTGTTTGTTAGGGAGGAATATTTACAAAAAATGTTTTCAATCTGCGAGAGTTTCTTTCCAGCTGGACCTGGCATGTTAAAGTCAATTCCCTCGTGAAATGCCCCATTCTGATATTAATATGGTTACCATTTGGTAACAGCAGTTACGTGCGTGTTAGTAGCCACGACGTATTTGGTATTTTGGTCACCCCAAACCACATGGGTAACAATCGTTGTGGTGCAAAATTAAATTTTGCACACAGAAGGGTTTTTACGTCTACCACGATTTTGACCAAAAAAAATGGCTTAATAAAGAATAATCTAGATTTCCTCAACAAAGAAAATATATGTATTAAATTTAAAGGCCTTTACATCGGCGAATATTTTAAATTTAACATATATCAACCTAACCACCATGAAAAAAATTTTGCACCCTATTTCATAGGGGCACAATCTGCCACAATAAATTACACATAAAATATATTGCAAAAGATACGTTTACAAAAAAAAATGTTTGGTTGAAGGGTGATTAATCAAAGACTTATGGGAATACGACTGCCTCGCTCTCTCTGACTAACAATGCGAAACGGCGACGCTAATATATCACTCTGTCCCACACCCCCTTCTTTGGGCCTGACCTGAACTTTGTTGATCGTAATTCATAGCAATATAGGCTGCATAAATGTTAAGAAGGAATACGCCCACCGCACTAAAAAAAAACTTTCATCAATGACAGTTTATTAATAAAATGCACGCCGCATATCCACGTGCGCAGAAATCAGCTCCGAGGATTCATGGTGTTTATTGCCTCTTGCATACCTTCAGACATTAGTCGAGTCCATGCCACGTCGTCTTGCGACACTTCTGCGTGCTCGCGAGGGCCCTACACGATATTAGGCAGGGGTACCAGTTTTTTAGGCTCTTCAGTGTACGAACATAGTTAAGATGCCTTCGCAGCACAGACCACGCAGAACGTCGCACACAGAAGCGCATCACGATCATGTTAATTTCGCACCACACCCACGACTAACACATTGTGTTCGGCAGCATGCTTCACGTGGCTGAGGGACGAAATCTGTTGAACTCCCATCAATTATAATTTCAATGAAAAACAATAAATAATCCAACCTATTCGTATACAGAGAAATTAAATTTTGTGCATGAAAGCTACTGACGACACGTTTTGTAGAATTTTTGTAGGATGCTAATGAATTGTAGCAAAACAGTGAAGCTATATCTATGCGACTTTCAAGAAAAGGCAATGTAATTTTCATACTATATTTGGCCGACACATACCCGGTCATAGTACTCAAAAGTTTCATTGGCTTACATAGAGTATATCAAAATTAACACTTTAATATTTCTTGAAAAAATTGTTAACAACTATACACTTATGAACATTCGAATTATAGATACCTGCCGTGTTGGCTAAATGACGCTGTTGTCGCTCCGTCGGAAGGAGTAGCACCCCACAGCCACGCATGACTTGGATGTCATCAGACATAATACTATCCCCCCTGAGTAACAGTCACGCACAGAATGAGGAAGAAACAAGATGTCTGCGCATTTGATGGTGGCCAGATCTTTGAGTCTCGACATATGAGACCATACATCTCGGGCGTCGTACAGGCACTGGTATTTACAACGACCATGGTGTCAGAAGTGTTCCATGAGCTATAACTACCGCCGCTAGGGACATCTCCCGTGGCGTGCAACGTATCGATGAGAAGAGTCGTCGTCGGCTAGCCCCATTGGTAACAGCGGGTGGACAGACCTCAGTGCAGAAGATCACTCGCCAATCTTATGCTAGACAACAGCGACCTGTGAGTAGCTATACCATTCAGAACCACTTCCTTACTCAGGAGTACAGAAGCAACCGCCCTACGACGGCACCTCTAGTCAATGCACGTCACAAGGCTCAACGATTTTCATTGGAGCGAGAATATCACCATTGGACCCTCAACATATGGAAAAAAAGTCATCTGGATTAATGAACCGAGGTATACGTTGGCAAACACTGATGGCATGGTACGAGTGCGTCACCAAGCATATGACATTAGAGAACGATTTTAATGTCAGTGGCAGTGGTGGTATCATAATTGCGGACTGTTTATGTGGGTTTAAGTGGATTCCTTAGTGCACGCGCTACCATCCTTCACCGGCAAAACTGGTGACAGGTAATGTTTACCCATCACTGTGCCTACGGCACCCTGCAGGAGAACTGTGTCTACATAAACGAGATGCGCCTACCCATCGCTTCCGAATTATGACTGAATGGTTGGATGAACACCCCACGTATTTGAGGTTGCTTTCCTGGTCTTCAAAGTCACCCGACAACAACCCAATTGAACACGTCTCGGGTGTTGTGAATAATGAGTGCGACGTGAACCCTGCTCCGACCGATCTCCGTGCATTGTGGGAGGACGTGCCGCGGTCATGGATCAGTATGCCTCCGGCGCCTTGTGGAGTCCTTGCCATGCCGCATCACCGCCGTCGTCAGGGCAAAAAGTGGTGCTACTTGCTGACATGCGGGTGTCTCTAATTTAACTGCCCATGAGTGTAGGCTCTATATTACAAATAAACATGTAGAAAAATTTTAAAATGAATTTTGGTTAGTAATTGTTGCATGATTAATTTTCCAACTCATGTTTTAACGATTTTTACACTAACATTAACTGATCCATAACGAAACAATAAAGATAGCTGAGTTATAACGTATTGCTATAATTAATTTTAAGACTTGCTTGCACAAGTTATTTTTCTAGAAAATCAGGAAATTAAATAAATTGCCTAGAAACGGCACCTTCAAGTGTTGTAGTAGCATTTGGAAAACCTTTACCAATGCAAAAAAGAACCTTATTTATGCATTTTACTTAGATTTGTATTAGGTATTCGTGAAACAAAAACCGGTAACGTTTTATTTAGACTCTTTAAGTTTATAAAAAAATTATTTTTGCCAAACGTCTGTAGGAATGTGTACAGTTTGAAAAGAATGTGTTAACCATTTTATAAATATGTACTCTACTAACAAAACCTTTAATTTTTCAACATTCTGACTCGCACTTCCCCGATAGCGTGTCAAGCACGGTGACCGCCGCAAGAACAGACACACCACCGCCCACTGGAAATGAGATGAAACTGAGGCAGGTCAACTGCGGGATACCGTCCGGCGACTACAAGCTACGGCACGTCACAGTCGACATTCCCAGACGGCGAGGACGTGTATGTAGTACTGCGCAGAGCGCGCATGTCAGTCTGCGCAGTAACCAATTTCCGTTTCCCGACATTTGGCTTCCCTCTTTCATAGAAAACTCACTAGGAGAAAGAAAAAAACATGGATCGGTTTATGTAACTAAGGTACTTTGAAATTATACCACACTTCCTCCGACCAAGATTTAACCATGACCATCCTAAACTTACTTCCGACTGCAAGCCTCGTAATGTTTCGGTGTGAACATGACCTTCACGGAGTACTCAGTCAGAGTACTTAAGGTTGGGGGTGGGGGGAGGGGGTTACTCCCGGTTATGTCGGATTTATGGTTTCTCCTCCGCCGTAATCTTGCAGTGGAGAATTTGGTTAATATTTTTGCGATCCGACTGGGCAGAAGATAGAGCTTGACACACTTTATGACATGATTTCCCTTCCAGTCATCACCTCTGAAGTCGTTCGCATAAAATGGCGACAATTTTTATTCTCT
Organism: Clitarchus hookeri; assembly: GCA_002778355.1. NCBI lineage: Eukaryota > Metazoa > Arthropoda > Insecta > Phasmatodea > Phasmatidae > Clitarchus > Clitarchus hookeri. Next base: position 17,129 of record NQII01013021.1, read on the forward strand.
GCTGTTACTTGTCTGAAAACTGTGAAGGCAGTGAATCTTCAACGAATTCGAGAAGTTAGGAAAACAATTGTCTGTTCTCTTTCGCGTCAAAAATGTTTGTACGTCCACTGAAACGGAAGGCATAGCGAGTAAACTTCTTAATGTGAAATTGAACTGATAAGTCCCCATTAAGAATACAGAGGTAAAACAGCAGCCTGTTGTAACGCGCAATCCAGTCGCACACGCCAGAAAAATGGCGTCGCTCGCCGGCAGAAACCTGGATCGCAGCTCGACAATCAGCGCCTGGTAAGCTACTCGCCAGCTGACAGCCCAGCCAACAGGGAAACTTTTGCTGAACGTAGTAGCTAATCGGACACAAGGCCCATACCGAGAGACTTGCGCATCCAATCGAGAACTGGTACGCCCACATCAAATGAGCCACCCCTCCCTTTTCGTATCTGTGTTCTTATCTACTCTGTGGCCATAATATCTTTTCGTAACCAACGGACTGAGTGCATAACGCAAATTGTTTTTTTGGATACGAATTACTCGCGCACCATACAAGCAAACGTCGTCGCAAATCATGTAAACATGGGGAAGAGACAGTACAGACTTGTAGTAAGTATTGTGTATGGTTCTGGTCGTACGTAATTTCTCTTTGGCATTTCTGTAACTGCGGACACCACTAAAGTGTTAAATACAAATTAGGCACCTCTATTTAAAATGCAAGATTTTAAAATTTCATAAGGTTTTCATTTGGTTACAAATATTTTCAAGGGAATAATGAGCCTATAAATTACATTGCTTAAACTTCGATTGGCAAGCTGCAAGGCCCCTTTTTATAGACGAATTAACAAAGTTCACAGAAATCCCATTACAGTAAGTCTCATCTGTGTGTATTTTCATTGAAGTATAATTTTTTTCGTGAAGCTATATGAAAACAAACGCACATGTATTATAAACGTTTCCTGTTGAAGTTTGTGAGGCAATGTTGGGATAAATACTGAAGGCACAAATAAGCCTAATTCATATTCGTCCCACGTACCAGTGAGTTAGGAATAACGGTTAGGTTTATTTTTCTCAGGTTTGGAAGACAAAATATTAAATACGCAAATAAAAATGTACGCCACAAGGTAGCACTGATGTTGCAGTTGTACCAGATTTTCTTCGTTTTTGCATGTAAACAAATGGGAAAGTGACAATTTTCATAAGATAGTTATAAATCTTCAAAATGTTTTATTTTTTTTTTTGTTACAGCCTACATAAATAACAAACTTTGTTCTTCAAAATAGCGTGGCAAAATAATAACATATGTCCATGTGGTGTTAAATAATCGGTCTTACAACGGAACTCAGCAAAACGTTGTATTACACAATTACTGTACCCTTTTGATGACATCTCTAAAATACATAACTTTTAATTTTTGAATAAGCATGTTTAAGAAAGCTGAAGTGCAAACACAATTGTATTTTTTTCTGCTCACTCAAGTAAACAGCATTCGAGGCCATGCATAATTGATACGAACAGAAATTTACCTCATAATATTTTTGGACGGGCGCGTACATATTACAATTCAAGTCTAACAAGAACTCTAACACACACATAAGAAAATATTTTCCATTTACCGTAAGCTTAAAAGCGGCCATTTTTGGAAAAATAGCGCGCCTTGCTAAACAATTTTTTTCTGCATGAACTCTCCCATTAGAATTATATTTTATTTTAAAGATTCTTGCAATAGGTGTGAAAGATTACCTGAAGTTTGTTGAACATACTCCATTGCAACACTATGTCGTCACAGAAAATCAAGTCTGAGATATGAAACAAAAAGGAAAATCGAGCCAAAAGTGGCTGTAGTCAAAATATATAAATAAAACTTATAATAAATACAAAGAAATTTGTCAGATTTAAAATACAAAAAAATACAATTACTAAAATATTTTTTGTTTCAGTATTTTCGTTTTATAATTTGATTTATAATTATCAAAATTTTTTTTTCTATCGTCTTATAAATTTGACAAAATTCCTTGTGGGATTTATTACACGTTTTATTTATATATTTTGGTCACAACCAATCTTGGCTCGTTTCTCGTGTTCGTTTCAGGTCTCGGACTTGGTTTCCTGTGTCGAGGTAATGCAGCAATGGCTTATGTTCAAAATATTTCGCTTAATGACTTTCCTTTTGTTGCCAACGTCAGCAGCGGTCAGTGACGAACGCCCACAGGCACTTCCCGAATGACTTGCCCGGGCGGTGTGAACTGCCGAAGTTGTGCAACGGACAGTTTATTTCCTCCCACGGGGACCAGCGCAGGAAGAACTCAACGCGTGGGAAGGGAAAATTTCCACCAACATTAATTTCCCGCGGGGTCGAGAAGATTGCGAGGGGGAGGGGAGGGGCGAATCGGTTTTTTGCTTCTCGCATGAGCGACGCGTGAACCCCCTGAACACAAGTAATTCTACAGAAGAAGTGAAGCCGTGGTAAACATTTCACGCTTATTTTAAGCCAGTTGGGGGCTGTGGTGATATAGTGGTCAGAATACTCGCTTCTCACCTATACGGACCGGGTTCGATTCTAGTCGGGGTCGCTCCCGGACTTTCGCACGTGGGAATCGTGCCGGACGATGCCGCTGTTCTAATGGTTATCTCGGTGATCTCCTATTTCCCCCCACCCTTGCGTTCCGGCGTTGCTCCATACTCACCTCGCTTCAACCTCGTCCGTCCAAATATCTCCACTTCTAAGCTAGTTTCAGTGCTGGCATATGTCTGGGAATGATGAATTTTTCACGCTAGCTATTATGCAGCCCGCCACAGACAGCTCTGTACCTGAGCGGCAACAGAACGGCCTGGCAGCCTATGCGTCATCCCACAGACATCCCGTCTTCAATTATCGGTAATAGCCGTAGTCTGTGGATAAAGTAGACCGATTTTCGCCATCTCCTCACGTCCGCACCACTGGATCGTCGACCGTCAATAGAAATGCCAAAATCGCATATTCAACTGTTACGAACATGTTTGTATACTTCCGATTTTTCAACAGATTCAAACTTCCATACGAATAAAATATTTTTACTAATGTGTCTTTACCTGAAGAGTGAAAATGTTTCAGTGTATTTAATTACATAAACAGTTATTTAACCTGAAATGTTACCCACGTTTGTTTTGATAATGCTATTGGCCAAAAAGCAGGGCGAATTTGGAGCACCGAGAGTGGCGACTGCGCAGTTCAAATGTGCACTCTGCGTCGTATTCCGGCTACAGTTCAACAGATCGCAGCAGTACTTACGGTTTATGTTCGCGTAAAAATATAAATTAAATGAATGGTAAAGGCTGCCGAATATGCAACCACGCAGGTTTCTGTTGCCTTTTGCTATTCTGTACGATATGTAAATTCGCTTATTTTTGTATACTGTTTTATTGCCATTTTCTGACGCATTCTGTTATGAGAATGTGTAATGTACCGGCTAGTGAAAGTCATAAAAAGATATGTCGTATATTTCCGATCTACTGTGACAAGGCCTAAGGTTTATTATCAATGAGAACAAGGCAACATCAAGAGTTTAACACAGCAATGAACACTCTAATCTATCGATTATGGTTGGGTCAATCATATCGATTTGGTAAATTCACGTTCCCAAAAAAATCTATTACATATCGATACCTGTCTGAGTTTACGGCCCGTACGCTACATAAAACTTTATGTTGTGAGAGTGGCGCTTTGATATTTATTCATTATTGTATGCGCTTTACGAGCAAGAAAGATATTCCATCCTTTGCTGTAGGCATAACTAGCTAGTAGCTTTGGGGATGCTACACTCTTAGAAAATGTTCGCGAATGTTACTATGTGAGTGTATACGTAGAGTAAGAAGGCGTGAATGGTAAAGTTATTTCCCACATGTTCTTGCTGGCGTTCCTACATTTGCTCTAGAAACAGTGAAATGCGTAGGAAACTTACCAACTTTGTATAGGAGCGACGCTAAACCTTCCATATTTGTAGTCAGACGTGTGGTATTATTTCCATACGATATGTGTGTTAAAAACTTCCAATTCAGTTTAGGAAGTTTACTAGAAATATATTTTAGAATGTCTGTGTGTGTGTGTGTGTGTGTGTGTAGGAAATGGAATACCTCCGAAGCAGTCAAGGATCTTTCCAAAGGTAAAATTTTAACATTTAACCTATACATTTGGCAATTTAATCCATTTACTGATGGAATGGTATCACCCGTTGAAGAAAATACTTATATGAAAATTTTTCCCGTCGGTAATGAACAATGAGTTACACTGATTATTTCCTTTGATTCTGAACTCTGTGTGGGAAAGGCAGGATGTTCCCCCGCCCCATTCTTCTGACCT
>NQII01013022.1:0-21614 GCA_002778355.1 Clitarchus hookeri
GAGTGGAAGCAAAACTCTTCACATTATGCACTTTATAAATAACACTGTACGACAACTTGACAAATGAATAAATGTCTTGCACGCGATAGTATTCCAAATTAGCTGTCACTTCGACTTGGCTACATACAGAAATGCATGTGCCCCAAGTCACATTCCTCGCACTGTTAAATATATCCCAGCTCTGGTGATTTATAATAAGGTACGTTGATCAGATGTTGGTTTGTTTTGAGAGGCTGGAAACCTTGGTGCTGACGGAGAAGAAACGCTTAATTGTAACCAGTTTGCGGTTAAATGAGCATTGCTAAAAATTAAACGTTTAGAAAAAATCGCAGCCTCGAATTGCACACCTCTTGGTGTGCATATAGAAATATCGATCGTGAGACAGTAAATTATGCGAGATTTAAACTTCCAAATGAAAGTTAACTATTCAAACTAGCGCCAACTTAGACCAGTTTCTTTGCGTTTTATGCACATAAAAACTTACATAAATGTATCACAGTTGAGAGTATGTGAGTCACATATGCTACGTTCAGTGGTATGTCCAAGGCAGTATTGAGTTTTACATGTGATTGAAGGACACGCAGTTGTCCAAGAGAAGAAAAGATAGATTTAAAAACTACCTGCAAACCAACTAAGATAGTTGATATAAATCGTCAAAGGAATTAAAAATTTTTCTTGTCCTTTTACTGTAAAATAATTTTTTTTTAAAAATAAAAAAAAATAAACTTAACTGTACACATGTTTTATCCTAAGATGCATTTAGAACATTCCTATATTGTAAAAACTGTATAACTACGTATTTTAATGTAAATATAGAAGTCATATTTGAACCAGACATTTCCAGTTGCGATATCGCTTTGCGAAAATCTTTACATTACTTTTTTGCAGTGTAGGAATTTTGAGTATACATATATAGACACATTTGTGTATAGAACAGGTGCGTTAAAAGTGTTATTTATTTCGATTTTAGTTTAATTATTACCTACCTCCATATATGTTTTTTCGTATGAAGGCACGACAGGTGTATAGAATTATATATATTTCGCCTCAAGTATTTTATGAAGAGCTGTGAAATTCATTGAGCATATTTTCAGATTACTACGTCTTCTTACGCTCAATTACTAATTTGCTTGATTTTATTGCCTTTTTATTGGCAATAGAAGCAGGTCGGTTCTGTGACTACATTCTTTATCAATGTTACACTCTTACAAAATATTGGCGTTTACATGTTCATCTATTTCTCTTGCCAATTACAGCGCGATAGTTGTGATTTTCAAATAATGGCGTATCAAAATAGTTTTTGTATTTCGTAGTTGTTATCTGCTTGCAAATATTTTTGGAAGCTCATGCAATAATTTTAAAAGTGCGGAAACTCGCATTTACTTGCAGTATTGCTAATGGAGACATGCGTAAGAAAATATATTCGTTCGAACTAGAATGCCTTGCTTTTATAGACTATTACCCTCACAATACATTGTAGTCGGTCGTGTTACACGTGTAGTCGCAGCTGCATTCGTTACAGAATGCGGAATACCTGAGTGGCATGTTGGAGGCGAATATTTGAAGGTTGTTGATCACAAAAATGCAACATGAATAGCAGATGAGTAGCGTTTGTGGACACTGGAACCTCTAAAGGCTGTGACTTCCGGACAGCCTGGATGCCAATCACTACTCTGCTGGGCATACCTACATGATTGGTTGGATCACACCAGAGCTGCAGTGCCATCCCAAGGTTCGCCCAACGTTCAGTTCAAAACCACATGCTGCCTGTGCGCACCAGATGTAACAAAAATCCTGTATCTCTCAACTCTCACAGTGGGCAAAGGATGGCAACAGTACAACTTTTAATGTTCCATCCAGTTATAGTTACTTTTCTTGCAAGATATACAATTCCACATATCTTTTTTTACATTTCACTGTATTCAAGCTGAGTTTATATTTTAAATCACATATCCACATCCGTTTACCGTGCACTGCTTCTATGAGACGTATATAAAACTTCGTTGTGGGTAGAAGTTTAAAAAAGAGGCCTTTCTTGAACTATTATCTTATAGCTTTTCATTTTGTATGAAGTTAGTATATGGAAAAATGGGATTCAAAGTGTACCAGCACAAAAATTATTAAGTTAGTAGAAATAAGTAGTTTCTCTAAGTTTCCAATGATTTCAGAACTTACATTTCTTCCTAAATAACATGATTGCGCTGATTTCCAATGCAAAGATAATGCGTAGAATGGACATGAGACCTGAAGTGCAAAACAATTGCACACAAACAATTTTGTTGGTCCCATTATTCGGTATTTCTTTTGCCAAAATAACTGTCAAACATACTCGCTATGGGCTTGTTGTTAGCGCACTGTTCATAAAATTACATTATTTAAAATTTAGGACCATTTTCCTGACATTGACTGAATTTAAAATATATAAGGTGAAATACAGTAATTTTTACTAAACTTCTGGGGTATTGGAAAAGTCGACAATAGGCAAGTGATTGTCATTAAAATGTGCTGTTTGCAGATTGGGGGGTAATGACGTGTGTATATATGCAAAATGCAGAGATACGTTATTCATATTCTTGTCTCGTTGCTAATTACAGAACAGCAGAGTTTCGCACCATGCAAATTGATAAGCGATATGTTAATGTAGAATATATGAGCTGTGTTGTCCTAAGAGCGCTAGACACAAGGTTGATTGTCATCTACACGTCCAGAGACAGGGACATATGCACATCCTTGTGAACTGCAGATCCTGTAGGAAGGTTAAGTAGTCCATGTTGTTACGGGCTACAAGGACACCCCCACATCTGGCAGAGTGCATCACCCTCACACCCCCCGATTGTGTTTTGAACCCCAGCATCTCTCCAAGCGAGCAATGCGCCAAGGTCATTCCTTTTCTCTCATTAACAGGCATATATTAGTAAATAAAACTAATTAAATTATTGAAGTTATTAAATAAAATGTAATAATACATTGTTATTATATTTTTATCTATTTAATGTAATCTTATGGCAGGACTAGTAATACATATACGTTCGTTGCACTGTCTCGTTTCGCCATTTCATATTAGTAGATTATTTTTAATTATGTAGAATAGCAAAATTAATATATTTTTTTAAATTTTTAATCTGTAATCAAATTTACTTAAATACTTTACATTACGAAATCTTATTTCGTTTCTTGTTTATTTGCACATAGAAAATATATCAATGGCTTACCCCCGACCAACAGGTGTTGATAATAATCTTGTTTTGGTCTATAAAATTAAAATTAGTTTACTATTTGAGTATGTAAGCGAATTAATAGTATAGCCTCGCCAAACTCGATGTGGCGTATATGAAACCACTCATGGTGCATGAAATCTGAAAACCAAAGTATCTCTCTGGGTGAAATGCCTGATAACTTCGTGTATTATTTTGCCGGCACATAAAAGTAAAGGCTATTTTAGTTTCGTTCTTTTGACTGGAACCCTTCATTGGAGGTGATTGTTTAGTGGTGCAAGTACTGGCTATGAATGCAGTCGTCCATGATGGGGCAGGTTCGTGTCACAGGTTGTGTGGTTCCTTGGCCCAGTCATGGTGTTCTTGTCCGTAGAGACCAGACTATATCCGCGAAGAAGATTGCGACCACCACTGCCAGTCCCAATGCGTTCATTAGACGCAGGTTGAAGGCGGGTTCCTGCACACACATTCACACAGACACACACTTTAGTTGGAATATTCTACATACACTACGTGATCAAGAGAACCCTGACCCCGCACCAACTGTGTGTTTAACATAGACGGCGACACAGTGCTGCCATCTACCGGGTGGAACACATGGCCAGCGGTCGCAGCAGACAGCGCACAGCGCGAGACACAGGAATGGGACGGTCTGTGGAACTCACAGAACTCCAACGTGGTCAGGTGGCCAGCTGCAACTCGTCTAAGACGTCCGTGCGTAAGATTCCCACCCTCCTGTTTCCGATGTTATGGAGAAGCGGAGACCTGAAGGGACGTGTACGAACTGAAGGCGTGCAGAATGTCACTCGCCACACAGCATCGCGAGTTGAAGAGGGTCGTACAGCATAATAGTCAATCATCCATCGCCACCATCGCACAGGAATGCCAAACTGCATCAGGATCAGCTCCGAGCTCCCGTGACTATTCGGCGTGAGGTGCGGAGCCTTGGTTTCCAAGGTCGATCAGTTGCCCATAAGCCACAAATCTGACAGGCAGAAGCCAAACGCCGCCTCGCATGGTATAAGGAGCATCGAAAGTGAACAATGGAGCATTGGAAATCCATTGTGTAGAGTGATGAATCACGGTTTACAATATGGCGATCCCATGGCACGTTGTGGGTGTGACAAATGCCTGGTGAACATCTATCAGCCGGTATAGTGCTGACTGTGAACTTCAGAGCTGGTGCATAGAAAAAAGTATAATGTTTTTGCCAACAGTATTAATGTCACTAGGGCAGTAATTTTTTGTTATCAGTGAACAGTTAGTATCTAATTTTTCCGTTTAGGTAATATAATGTTAAATACTTTTGTAACATTAATTCCTATCTGTACTGCCAACATTATGGTGGTATTAATGTTACAGTAAAGCAATTCTGTGTTGAATTTATGAAAAAATTTGTGTTTAAAATATTCTTGTATTACTTTTATTAAATAACGTTACGAAATAAAGTAAGTAAAGTACAATTATTTGGTCGCAAAATGAAGTATTGCCAACGAAATAAAAATTACAATGAGGAAGGGAATTGAACCCATCCTTTGAGTACTGGATTTTCTCTAATTTACGAAACCTGACTTCCTAACCAACTGCTGAATAATATGGCTGACGGCGATTCATATTGTGTATATTGAGATCAGTGTAACGCCAAACTGCAGTTCTCTTTCGTTATGTGGAGATACTTTATGCTCCGCTAATATGTGCATATTTGGCACACGTAAACTGCTTTGCAAGGATTGAGAGCCAGTCAAAGCTGTATTTAGTTGTTAAAAAATGCTTAAAAATTGTAATATATTGGTTTGATTTTAGGACGTTATCGTTGTTCACTAATATCCGCCATTTATATTTTATAATGCCAAGTCGGTGAACACTTGTGTTGGTTGGAAATTTCATTAATGTCGCAGTAACAATATATTGGATTTTTCCCGTTATTTTCAACGTAATACGAAATTTGGTTGCGCAAAACTACTAAGCTTTCCTAAAATTAATAACTTAACAGCATATTTGTACTATGGTAATTGATGACTTTTTAAATGGTTAGTATTATTAACATTTTTACAACATTAAGACATTTACTACAACATAAATAGTAAGGGAAATGCCTCAGTAGTAATTGTTTTTGTGTGGGGTTACAGTGTGGTGATGTTTCTCCAGGAGGGGGTTGGCCCTTCCTTGCTTTATATGTCACTGTCAAGGCGCAAGTTTACGTTCACATTTTAACAGTTTTCTTCAGACGTACCGTCGAAGAACAATTCAAGGGTCACCATTATGTCTTTCAACATGATCGAACACAGGCAATACGGCAGGGCGAGTGAGGGAGTGGTAGGACAATCTCCTCCTGTTAATGGACTGGCCTGCGCAGAGTCCTGATTTGAATCCGATCGAACATCTGAGGAATGTTTTGAAACGCCGACTTCCTGTTAGAACACATCCGTACTACTTCTCATTTCGGCACTCTGCAAGGAATGGGCGCCATTCCCCAGAAAAACTTCCGCCGCCTGACTGAAAGTATGGCTACACGTCTGTCAAGGGTGGGCCAACACTGTATTGACTGCCAGTGTTCCCTATGGAGGGCAGCCCAAACTTGCACTTCATTTCCAGGTGAATGCCCGGATCATTTTTATCGCGTAGTGTATTACTCATGCCAGCTGTACGGTAACTGACTTCCATGTTAAAAAATGTACTTTTATTGTGCCAGTGGAATAAATATCAAAAGTATTGGAATCGAAAATGAGCACACTTTAATAAACATAGTTATTTATGTTGGTATAGTATGTAATAACAGATGATTACTGCAAATTAAATATATTGCAGTTAAGTAATACATTTTATACGAAATCATGGAGCTGATAATGAACGTGACTGAAAACTAAATCTCAATAAAGTTGCTCTTTGCAGTTTTATGATATCTTGACAGTTTTACATGCACTAAGCAAGTTATTGCACAAAACACAATCACCGTCTACCTAACTGTTTGACAATGAAACACACCCACGTCATTGTTGAAGTCCACTGCTATCCAGTTACATGACTAAGGGGACCTGCTTGTGCACTCAAGAACTGTAACATACGCTTCATTCTTCCAATACTAAGGAAATTCTTCTCAAATGAACTTCGCTCTGTGATAATAAAATGTATTATACTGATTTATTTTCAAATATGTGATTTAGTGGGCCTCTACATGCAAAACATTGATTGGTAATGTAACAATATCCTGAATTGGAATTCCTATCAGAACCTCTTTAAAAAAATGTAATCATGGACAGAATACATAAGTTACGAATACAAATGGTTTGATGTAAATTATGTTTTGCTGTCCTTTGATAGCGGAAATATTACAATCAGAAATAGAGTCTTATAAACTATGTAAGCTGTACTAAGCGAGACTTAAAATAATTTTTGTGATGTGCTGTTTATCACGAATGCTTCTACAAACAGGAAGACTGTGTCTCATCTGGCTCAAAGATATTTCATGGGTGATATATGCAGTGACTGGGCAGTCCACGCGAGTGTTGAAACGTAGTGCTTTTTCTTTGCATAAGTATTATCTTGTTGTAAAATTGTCCCTGTTCTTCTAGCCGGGAATGTAACTAACTGGGTAGTAGAATGAGTCCTTACAACTCTTGTGCATTCAATGAAACCTGCATCACTACCTGTGGCAAACGACGATCACATGTAATTTCTTCGCTCGCCATCATGCAGTAGGATGTGCCACTGTGTGATAAGGCTGTTATTGTTCCTATAAACTGCGACCCTTCAACCATTGGAATATAAGTAATCAATTCAAATGAAACTCAACATACTTTGCCAAAGACAGTAACTCGTCAGTTGTTAGCATCCCCCACTACACTTGGATGATGCCACCTCCTAAGAAGGTGACGAGGCTGAGGTCTCAATGGAATACGATGTATCTAAGGGTCGCTGATATCGCACATTGACCACACCTATTCATATGTTAATGATTATGGAAGATATATGTTGCTCTGGTGAATACGCGACGTGTGACTAGGTAGTGGACAAAAATCAATGGCTTTGTTCCTGCTACACTTATTTGTACAGGTGTTATAGAACATGGTATAGTGCTCTGTGAAACATTTTGTGACGTCATGAAATTCAGATCATGAATTTTAACTGGATCATACAATGGCAAAAACCGCTTCCTAAAGTGATGAATACGTTAGGGATGGATGAAACTTAAAACCTGATGTTGCATCGCTGGCTTGAAAAATTTCGTCATTTTGATGAGAGTCAAAATTAGGAATTTAGAGTAACAGTGTCCTCAAGACAGCGTCGGTATGAGAACTGTACAATAAGATGTACGAAATAATACCCCACTTTCCATACTTCCCCCACTTAGTGCTATCAAACTTCAATGCATTTATTTAAGTCACTTCCTGAAGTACACGATTTTAAAATCCAACTGTAATTTACAAATGTTTACCCATATTCAGTTTACTCATAAGGGGATAGTGGGCTTATTATTCGTCGGCAGTGATATGTACTAGACGGCGATTACTTCCAGTGCTGCACATACACTAGAGAGCCAAAAAAAACCTGTATAGGTGTGCGTATGCAAATGACAGAGGCATGGAACCAATCAGAGTAACGCGATGCGGTCGGCACCACCTATATAAGACAACAAGCGTCTGGAAAAGTTGCTAGATCTGTTACTGCTGCTACAATGGCAGTTTATCAAGATTTAAGTGAGTTTGAATGTGGTGTTAAAGTCGGAGCACGAGAGATGGGACATTGCATCTCCGAGGTAGCGATAGAATTTGGATTTCGCGTACGACCATTTCACGAGTGTACCGTGAATATCGGCCACCCGGTAAAACATCAAATATTCGGCATCGCTGTGCCCGGAGAAAGATCGTACGAACGGGACAAACGACGACTGACGAGATTCATTTAACATGACAGATGTGCAACCCTTTCTCAAATTGGCGCAGATTTCAATGTTGGGGCAGCAACAAGTACCAGCGTGCGAACTATCGAACGGATCATCATTCATATGAGCTTTCTGAGCCGAAGGCCCACTCGTGTACCGTTGTTGACTGCACGACACAAAGCATTACGCTTCGCCTGGGCCCGCCAACACCGCCATTGGACGGTTATGACTGGAAACACGTTGCCTGGTCTGACGAGTCTCGTTTCCTATTGTATCGGGCAGATGGACGTGTACGGGTATGAATCCATGGAACCTACATGTTAACAGGGGGCTGTACAAGCTGGTGGAGGCTCTGTCATGGTATGGGGCGTATGCAGTTGGCGTGAAATGGGACCCCTGAAACGTCTAGAAACGTCTCTGACAGGTGACAGATACGTAAGCGTCATATCCGATCACCTACACCCATTCATGTCCATTGTGCATTCCGACGGACGTGGACAATTCCAGTAGGACAATACGACACCCCACACGTCAAGAGTTGCTACCGAGTGGCTCCAGGAACACCTTTCTGACTTTAGATACTTCAATTGGCCAGCTAAATCACCAGACATGAACATTATAGAGCATATCTGGGATGCCTTGCAACGAGCTGTTCAGAAGAAATCTCCACCGCGTCGCACTCCTATGGATTTGTGGACTGCCCTGCAGGATTCATGGTCTGAATTGCCTCCTGCATGCTTTCAGACATTAGTCGAGTCCATGCCACGTCGTATTGCGGCACTTCTGCGTGCTTGCGGGGGCCGTACACGATATTAAGCAGGTGTACAAGTTTTTTTGGCTTTTCAGTGTATTTTCTTGATACAGTATGCACATTGCCTGAATTTGTACCGTGTATAGCAAAACAAAACAATTTATTATATTCTTCGATCATTTTTAACAAACTCTGAATGCTTTCGGACAAAACAGCAACACAGAGCATATTTCAATCTTTAAGTACTTGGTTCTGTTGGGTCAAGTTTGGCACCATCAGTAACATAGGTGTGATGTGGTTCATGGCATGTGTTACAATGATTACTAAAAAAATTACAGTACACTTAAAGGATAATAAACTCCCGATGACTGAATGAGTTATTGTACATGGTCATAAAAAATTAACATCGGTATTTCGTTTGCAAAAAATTGCATTTTCTTTTAGATTATATTTATCGAAAACTAAATATTTTCAGTAAGTTTAATGGTGTGCACAGATTTGCGTGTTGCATGCATGTCGTTACATAAAACAACGTACATTGTGGTATATGCGCATGACATGCAATTACACTGTTGTTAAACCTATATAATATAACAAAAATTAAATAATACTTACTACTCTAATTTCGGTCATAATATGGGTACAATTCAACATGTAGGTTACGTTTTCCATTATCAAAACAAATTTTCCAGGCAGTCATTTTCTTATCGGGAAGAGAATAACATCATAGATGTAACACTCACTATAGTGAAGGACTCACATTAAATTTATGCCAGCTGTTGATGTCGCAGGCCACCTGTGGTGACAAGTAAAGCAACGATAGTGAAAACCAAATCTCGCAAATCATCTGATGGATTGTAATTGGAAACTGCACTTTCTTCGACAAATTGCACAGAGCTTCACTTGAGAAGAAGAGTGCGACATAGGCAGCTTGACCTAGGATACGCTCCTCTCGTGTTGATGATTAAACCACGATCTGAGGAGCTTCTTAGGAGGACACATTTGACTCTACATAGGAAGACATAAACTTTACTGATTGTGCATGTTTAGCATTTATCTTTAGATGTACTAGTGCTTTTACTAAAGTTCTCAATGGNGCATGTTTAGCATTTACCTTTAGATGTACTAGTGCTTTTACTAAAGTTCTCAATGGTAAATCGAATATTCAAAGTGCTGAAGAGTGTATAAAAAGTACATCATTTATATTTTCTTCTGTTATTCCAAAACACATTTCTTCTTTCATGTAATGAGATATTTCATATTCGAATAGTAGCTGTCGAAAATAATATTTGCACAACAATATCCACGGACAATGTAGTCTTCAATAAATAGCCACAAACAAAGGCATTTTCGCATAATGCACTACATATAACTTACCTCTTGCTTCCTGATGATCGAAATACTTACATAATATCTCCCTCAGTTGATTTAATTCATCTCAAAATTCTGAAAATCTCAGACTTTGCAACGAAAACATAAAGGTAAATTATATTTGACTTCCACCAAAATTTTACCAAAAGTCTAATCAAAAAATTCTTGTAAAACTAAATATATTTGTTAAGAGAGATAATGTTTAGAGATATGTTATACACAGTAACCGTAAAATTTGTTACAATGTTTGCAGTTTTGTCCAAGTTCCAATATATACGGTTTTTAAAACGACTTGGTTTAGCTAGGCTACATGTTAAATTTGCATGGAATTTTCTACAAAATTATTTTCTGGGTTTTATTCACCACCATGTGATATAATTCTGACAACGAATGTGTACTTTGAAATTAAAATAACTGAAGTAATTATACACAATATACATTATAAATATATAAGTGTCTCAGTGCAATAATTATGCTCTATTAACATAAAGAACACTTCTGAAAATACGGAGGACCGTTTGGCAGCCGACGTATAAAATGAAATGTTTTATTTCGTCTTCCTCTTTGCATCTGGCGTTGTCGTAGGCTGGGCTATAGGCGTGCTGGTCTTGGCTGAGTTGATCGCCTCGAGCAACCCTGGACTACCTGCAGCCTCTTCGGCGTCCAACGCCGTGAAGAAGGACTCCTCAGGTAGGGACTCCCCTAGGCTGTCCTCTCTTATGTACCAGTGCATCTGGGCAGGCTCCTGCAAGCTGGCCCAGGACACAACACTGTCGTAGTGAGTCCTGCGAGTCCCGTCCTCGTCATGCAGGAGCCTCGTGCCAAGTCCCAGGGACACGGTGGCGGTCTCCTGCGAGCTGGTGATCCTCTCCCTGGTGCCGTCCTCAGGGAAGACGTCGATGTGCATGGCGTAGGTGTCGGCGACGACTTGCAGGGCTTCGTGGCCGGGTGGGTGTCCCGGCAGGTGCGTGTCTTGCAGGTAGTGCAGGACCTGCACTCCCTCTGAGGGCAGGCCTGCGTAGCGGGGATGCAGGGCAGCTATGGAGCGCAGCAGAGCGGGGCGGTACTGCGGCAGGTGTTCTGCCAGGTGCAGCGCCACTGTATCGCGCACCTGCAAGGGCTCAGCTTGCACCTGCGCAGTGCCCCTGCGCAGCTGGTGCGACACCGCCTCGAACAGCGAGTCTTCACCTGCCGGCATTCGCTTCACCCGCACCACCTCCTTGCTTGTGTGGTACTCCTCTGTCGACTTCGATACGTCCCTGCAAGCACGTGCTCCTGTGTCCGTCGACGGAGAACTACCCCACACTCATTTGCAATACAATTCCGTTATTGTATGCTTTTACACTTAAATTAGCACTTTTTTAAATCAACTCTATGAAAAATACCACTGTCCCAACCAGAATACATTTTGAAGGAGATCTCCAACTGTCATGGTTACATTACAGTTGATAACGATGGAGAGAAAGTGGTTCCATGTCCTTATGTTGAATAAAGGTGTTGCAAAAACATTTGTAATTACTGAAATGTTTTATTACTCGTTTCTCAAAATACATATAAGTGTAAGAAGAAGCAAATTTGTAAACATTTTACTTATACAATAATTTAACAGTTTCCCTTGACTCGAGCATTAAAAAAAGTGAACATATAAATTGCAATATTAATTTCACCCATGGTGGAAAAAAGTGCAAGTACATAAAAGTAAAGCATGTATCATGTATCCCATAATATAGTCATTAGAGAGTTCATAGATACCTCGGACCATCAGGAATGGGGCTTGTATTAATAAACCATCCCATAATTCAGCAGGAATGACTACAGATTACCGAGGTTTGCTGCCGGGGCGAGAATGAAACCAGGGCCTGTTCCAAGTGCGACTATAATTGGCATAAGTGGCACATTTTCTGGAATATCACGTTTGTAGTCTGTCCATACCTTTGCATCAGCCACTCGCCTCAACTAAGATCACCAGTTCTTACCTTACCCCTTCTTCACTGAGTACTAGTACTGATGAAATTGCTCACGATAAACCTAGAAAATTACTCGTTCCGTGAAAAAAATATAGTCAGAAAACCATTTAAACCAAATCACTTTTAAAAAATCTAGCTGTTACTGGCATTGTTTTCGTATGGTATGACACAAGAGCTTTATCTTAAAAACAATTTTTTATTTTCATTCTCTCTCATTGATTGATATTTAATGTGAAAATCTTTACTTATTCTGATTAGTAGATTACCTTACGTAATTAACAAATTATGTGTATGCATTAAGGTTGCTATTGCTCAACACTGAAATACACCAATATTATTTAAATATCAAACACTTCCTGAACCTAAATTGGGTATGCATATAAAATGCGGCTTTGTCGTATTTGATCAAATTGATTAATTTGTAACTGCTGAGTTTCCATGTGTAAGGTTTCGTATAAGTAGGCCTATTTCGGAATATAATTATTCACACGACAATTAATGCATTTGATTATATGTCAAAAAGAAAATTTTATAAATATTCTTATAGGGCTTCTGCAAGCCGGGTTTGATTGCTAGCGGAGAAACCCAGATTTTCAGGTGTAAAAACGTGGCGGACTGTGCCGCAGGCCGGCTGGTATTTTTGGGGCACTACCATGTCTCCCGCCTTTGCATTCCTCCGCTGCTAGTCCTCACCTCATTTCAACTTCACCGCGCCACAGGCCCTGGTGTTACGCATCTCAATATATAAATATATGCTTAAGGTGATTATTTTTTATTAACTGTTAAGCAACTAATGTAAGTGACATAACACACTCAAATAATATAAATTGTGCCGCAAGTATATGGAAACTGCTCTGGTGAAGTCACTGATACGAGCTTGTCAATTCCCTTAAGAAATATAACTGCTGAAAAATTATATGTATATTCTTAGAGATGTCGACAATTTCATGCTCTGATATCCTGCTCAGTTGATCCTGCAGTTTCACTGGTATGTGATTGAGTGAAGATATTTGGGCGATTCTTAACAGCGAGGTGTTCAGAGCCAATGAGGGTGATTAAGGTGAGTGTTGAGCAGCGCCTTAATGTAAGGGCGGGGTAAACGGGAGATCCCCAAGGAAAGCCGCTGACCAGCGGCATCGTCCAGCAGAATTGTCACATGCGAAACAACGGGAGTGACCCGGCAGGGGGATTGGTGGGAGGCGAGCAGTCTACCTGCTGAGCTACCGCGGCCACTCACCGGTAAGAAACTACGGGATATGTTTAGCATTCGCTGGCTGTGAACATCTGGGCTGTGTTAAAGGAAGTGTGTAACTGGACGGCCGACCGAGACGTTACTTATGAGCATGGCAAGGGTGAGTATAGACAGGAGGCAGGTGACGTAGAGGCTGCTCACCGGTGAGAAGAGGGCGTGGTCACATGGGAGGCTGCAGTACGGCTCACCCACCTCCTCCAAGCCCACAGCACGCCCTCGACGGCCAGTATGGCGACCAGCGCAGACATGAAGCCTGCGTGTGCTATCCACACCAACCACAGCATCTGGTCGCAAACACCACACATCACACAGGAGAGATCTCGGCTCTACCGCGCTATCTTCCCCAGATAGCAACAACCAAGTGCAACACGCTTACAGCAATCTTGACATGGCAAAGCTGTATGTGTGCAGCAATCTTGTAGTAAGAACTCAAGTCTCCACCAACAGAGCTTGCAGTGGGCTTGGCACTACGAGTGTGCAGAAGCTCTTCTGGCGGAGACTTGAAATCTTTCTACAGGCTTTCTGCACATGCGTCAAGGTTGCTTCAAGATTGTTTCACTTTTTTTATATTAGGATAACCTAACCTGACATATAAAACATATGATGTTTACATGATGTCTCCATGATTAAATTATTAACTCTGCAGGTACTTAAAAGGACGAGATTATGTTATCAAATGATAAAACAAGCCGGTGATGAGTGCACCAATCACCACAATAAACTTACTTGTGTTGCGATGGTTTCCTTGCGTGGGTAATGAATGTGTTCATGAAGTAATGTAGCATCACCGATTAAAAAAAATATTAGGCTTAAAGATAACAAAACTTAATATCGCTTGCTCCTAATCAATAATACTACGAGTTTTTCTTACGAGCACATCATGCTTCTTCATAAGTCTATGTTACCGACTTCTACAAATTGAAAACAAATTAAGAGGAAAGAAAGGCAAAAGTAAGATCAGAGAAGCACTCACCGGATTATACACTATTAGGAATCGAGTGTGTTAATGTAGATGTAAATTTACTAAATGATTAGAATTGTAACAACGAAAAAGGTCCAGCTTAAATCAAAGAAGAATTGCGTCAATTCATTATACACTGAAGAGCCAAAAAAAACTGGTATAGGCGTGCGTATGCAAATAAAAGAGGTATGGAACCAATCAGAGTAACGCGATGCGGTCGACAGCTAGATAGGTGACTACTGCTACAATAACAGGTTATCAAGATTTAAGTGAGTTTGAACGCGGTGTTATAGTCAGGGCACGAGAGATGGGACATAGCATCTCCAAGGTAGCGATAACATTTGGATGTTCGCATACGACCATTTCACGAGTGTACCATGAATATCGGGAATCCGGTAAAACATCACTTCTTCGACATCGCTGTGGCCGGAAAAAGATCGTGAAAGATCGGGACAAACGACGACTGATTGGATTGGCGCAGATTGGATTTGTGGACTGCCCTGTAGGATTCATGGTGTGAATTGCTTCCTGCATACCTTCAGACATTATCGAGTCCATGCCACGTCGTCTTGCGGCACTTCTGCGTGCTCGGGGGTCCCTACACGATATTAGGCAGGTGTACCAGTTTTTTTGGCTTTTTATTGCCTTTTCAGAAAGACGCTACTTAATTTTATGCTTAAACAACTCCAAACAGACTCTGCAACAACTTGGCAAACTGTAGTAAACATGAGGCAACGCAGCAAGTAAAGGAAACCCGACAAGATCAATGGAACAGGAAGTACCACAATGGTGTTAGCCGTGCTGCATGATCCTTGCCTGAAGCTTGATTCATGTTTGCATCAAGTTCAATGGGGCAAGTTCCTTCATGCATTTCCTTGCAGCAAACTTGTTTCAAACATTTTATTTTGCTTGTGCAGCAAGCAAAATTCAAGTGAATGCAAGGCTTGCAGCAAGCTTACAAGCTATATGGGTCGGAAACAGATTCCTCGTTAAATAAGGTTGAAAATATCTGTGTGATTTTGCTTGGGTATATTCCGGAAGGGTTTATCTATCCCTGAAAGTTTACTGGAACCAGACTTATATTGCCAAGCACAGAACCCGCATGAGAACATAATACCTCAGTTTTTGGATAATGCATTAATGAACGCCTAAGTGCTAACCATATATCTTGATATCAACCCTTCCATAAAAGGCAAGGGCTGGAAGCTTTCTCCCACATTAAAAAATGTAACTCTCTGGAATTTGGTTCTTAGCTGTGGAATATTAATCTACCGTAGTTGGTAAACAAAAGGATATCTTTGTATTTAGAGCATATGATATATGCCACCATTTCGACACTGGAACTGTGTTAGGAAATTTGTTATATATTAGGGAAATTAAAATTATAATATCACAGTAAATACATACCGACCAAAGTATTTGCCCTACAAGCATGTTGCCATTATCTGGAGGTGTGGCTTCACAGAAATAGTTGAATAACGTAATCATAAAGACAATATAACAAACATATAAAGACTGAATACAATAATACAACACGACAATGTTTTAATAATGTCAGAGATTACGCATTGTTAACATGGCAGTATTTTAAATACCATAGTGTATTTAAATAAGTATTGTACTAATAGTTATTATGTTTATTCCTTCTACGATTAACAGAGGAAGCCAATATGTATCACTTCATTTTATAAGACAGCGGCTCTGAAAGTATTCAAACAAATATTACTTGAATTAATAAATGCTTCCAGTTGTATGCACTGGAGTCTTATTTGACCAGTATATTATTCAATAACTTTTCATTGAATTCTTTAAATTAGTATTTACGATTTTCTTTTCTTTGTACCAGAAATTGCCAATTTTACTCGTGATACAAATTGCGGCATGTCAAACCATTGCCAGTGCCAAGAGAAAATATACATTTGTTTTTTAAATACGTTTAATACTCAAGAGGTGACGCATGTGGTTACGTTTGCTTTGTATAGGCGCATTTCCTTAAATGAAAGACATTCTGTACGTTGGCAAATGTCACCAGCGAAAGAATACCTTAATTTACGGAGTGCACCATAAGTATTGACATCTATCGGCTGTTTCTCTATATGTGCGTACAAACAAGGATATATTGTTTGATGCCATTTTCACTTATAAAGTTCTAAAGTGTAGCAACNTTCTCTATATGTGCGTACAAACAAGGATATATTGTTTGATGCCATTTTCACTTATAAAGTTCTAAAGTGTAGCAACAGTTCTTCTACACCGAGCAGGCTCACGGCAGGTTTTGCGGCACAGAGTGCGCATGTGAGCTGCTGTTACCTTATCTGTGTCGCAAAAGCGAAAGGCTGTTTTTTCCAATAAAACTGTCAAATTCAGATTAATTTTAGCAGAATATATACGTAACTTAATATTTTACGTTGGTAGTACACATACCTTTCCCCTAGATAAAATACAACACAGATACAAAGATAAGTTACCCACAGTATGAACTATTTGGTAAAAGTAGGTGTTTGTAGTAAAACCAAAGTTAAATTAGCGAAATGTCTNAAGTTACCCACAGTATGAACTATTTGGTAAAAGTAGGTGTTTGTAGTAAAACCAAAGTTAAATTAGCGAAATGTCTTTTAAAAAGACGCATATGGATATATCTAACCAAAATTAATGAGTCTAAATGTAAGAATACCAGAGCTCATAAAAAAACAAGTTATTCCCATTTTTGTTTCGGAAAGAGAAATATCCGATTACTAGATAGGCACCGAATGTCACTATATTATATTCACTGTTACTGGACATACAGCTCATGAATTGTGCTTTTCGGAAATATTTTTGAATAGTAAATACTGAGTTTTTGTTTTTACACGTACCTATTTATGAAGCATTGAATGGCTCACTGTNAAATATTTTTGAATAGTAAATACTGAGTTTTTGTTTTTACACGTACCTATTTATGAAGCATTGAATGGCTCACTGTTACATATCTGCATATGTAACAGTGATTCCCAGGTTGTTGTAGTACTATAAAAACATATTAAAAAGGAACAATTCTTTTAGTCTCTTTTAGACTTTATAAGAAATTTTGAGTTACGACAGACGTGACGTGACCTTTACAGTTCTTAAGGCAGTCCATGACTCAGTGTTGTGGACACTAACACGAGGAAAAAATGGGTTTTACGTAGAAAAACAAACATAAATATCTAATACTGGATTATTGGTATTTCTTTGCAAATGTCGTTTGTTTAAAGTGAGGTTATTCGTGTATGCGTAGAAACAATCTGTTTTTAACACGTGGTGTGTACTCTATAGATATTGTTCTGGTTTTTCGTGCGTCGCTGTAACAGCGAGCAGAAAGACATGCGGTATCGAGAGGCTACCGTGCTTACCTTGAGAGTGTTAAGTGACTCTGTGTTTGCCCAGGACCACTGTTTTAATGTTGCGCTATTTCCAATGGGGTAATTGTATTAGCATTTTGTAAAGNCTCTGTGTTTGCCCAGGACCACTGTTTTAATGTTGCGCTATTTCCAATGGGGTAATTGTATTAGCATTTTGTAAAGTAAAGAATAAAATTTAACAATTAATTCTTTATTTCGCAATTATTAAAACATTCTTTTTTTTGTAAATTACAAGTGTAATGAAGATATCTGCGACTTCGTAAGAAACAGAAAATGTCTCTGTTATGTGCGTAGCCAGAAACAAACGAAAGTAAACAGCAGAGCGTGTCTGCAAATCACCAGTTTCTTACCGAAGTAAAAAATCTGTATGCTACAACCACCTGTACGGTTTACTGCAACCTGTACTGTAAAAAAATTGTTTTGCCTGTTAGAAACATTATTGTTTCGTAAAGGAGAAAACAAAGACATGCTACGTAAATCATTTCGCCAGTAATAAAGGAAATTAAAAAAAAATTTCATATATTTGAGTTTTAGAAAATTAAAAGCATTTTAACCATATGTCTTAACAAGAATCATTCAAACATTTACCTTTATACAGCTTAACTGAGGAGATTATAAATATGTATTTGTGTACATAAAAAAAAATTTTAATTGATATTTTTTCAAAACAAACTATACTTCAGGCTATTACTGAGACAGGTGTTTGCAGTAACGTTTCCCAACTTTTTGTATGACTTTTGGGATATGAGTAATAGAAGAGTGGTTTTCCAGATTTCATTTAAGTCATGCTGGAAAATTATAAGTGTTACTTAAGCCTCTGTCAATTAGGTTTCTTACTCCGCAGAAATGAATGGGTCATAATTAAATGATAAACGAAATATTTCAAATCATTTATTTCTGGCAGGGAGTAAAGAAAAACACATAAATTGCTATTAAATGCAGCAATGTTTGCCAACTCTGTATACAAACAGTTTATCCGTACATCCCGAGGAAATTCTTGCTCTGCAAATCTGTACATTTATGTGTGGTGAATGATATCATGCTGAAAGGTTGCATCTCTCTTTGTTCACTTGCAAAGTTGGCAGGACATGTTACCAAACATTGCTGTTACCTAGTTTTTCAATAATAACCTCCAAAATATTAGAAAACTTCAATAAATATGCTGAGTATTCACTTACGCCCGGCTCATCTTATCGCAAGGAAGATAGCGAGCTGTCGCCTTGCAAACACTCGGGTGTTCACATCGTCTTGCTCGCAGCCGTCCTCCCGCCAATGCCCAGGCAATGGACAGTGATCCCTCCTGCTCACACTGGACACATGGCGGACGTTGCCAGTCATTGCTGGTTATCGTCCTCCCTCTCTCAAGCATCGCATTCTCTGGCGTGTGATTGATCGCCATCTCGCATCTCGCGTGATACCGTTCAGTGTCAATCTTGTAAGTGCGGTTTGCACCCGAGGCAGGCATATGGTGTGTCTATTTATCGTAAAACATGTATCCGACAGGAAATGATATATATTTACGGTATTGTTTTACAGTATATGTCCGAGCAATATTTCACGAATAATTTGCCCAAATGCTTAAATGTGCTTGTGAACTAACTTGACATTAAAGCACATTCCTGATCAGCCTTAATTTGTAAAAACAAAAAGAGAAGAGAATTTAATGTGCCATGTGGAAATGTATAGCAAAATATTTTGTCTACGCATAAAAAGCTTTAAAATTAAACAAAAAAAATCTTCTTGCTACTAGGTGTATAAAATCGTCCTCCATAACCATTTATAAGAGATTTTCATGTTACATTTTTAGGAATTTCTGCTTTTGTGGTTAATATTTATGTCCTAGCCAAGTCAAGATTCAACCTCGACTTTGCGAAAACTGGTGAAATTTCCTTGTGAAAATCCCTTTCCCTGCAATTGCAATTAGATACCTTTCCACCTTAGGGTGTTACAACACACTTCACCTCCATGTTCGTGTTACCTCGGCGTCTTAGATGTCGCGTGTTATACACTTCATAGCCACAATGTCTTTCCCCGCAGAAAATCACAGAAAACGCGCGTCCTTGATATTAATATAGATAAATATAAAGTAGGAATTATATATATATTTATATATAAATAGAGGCATTTCCGCACATACTGATATCTTCTCATCACCTTGGTACAAACAATATTTCCCCAATAATTTGTAGTGTAAATTATTCAGTGCGGGATAGAAATATCGAAACACATCGAAGGAGATATCAAGACATTGTGGAATACCATAAGAAGTAGTGCTTCATTTAAGTATTTGACTTAGTTCAATATACAAATGGGACAGAATATCAGCGAAATGGTGTACAACACCATATTTACCATGACGTTGGTAAACATAATGTGTATACGCGAGCTCAGTATCGCATCGCTCGCCTGACAGTGCGCTTTGCAGAAGTTGTCTTCGAGTCGGTACCGATAGACGACTACATTATTACTCGGGGTTTTCCAGAGCAACATGGCGTTCATGTTTGTAAGCTCACCTATTCGGCGCCAGGTTGAGAGACGACCATCTTCAATACCCAGGGTGAAGCGCAGTTCGTTAGAGAAGACAATACAATGCCAGGTGCCACGGTTGGCTAGGCTCCCACGCGCTAGCCTCCCACCAAGTTTCGATCACCGACGGGGACACTGTTGGACTTTCAGACGTGGTAAACGTGCCAGACTTTGCCCCTGGTTGGTGGTTTTTCTTGGGGTTCTCCCGTTTCCCCGCCCTTGCATTCCGTCGATGCTCTATACTGACCTCGCTTCACCATCGACTCAAGACCAAGACGTTAAGGCTCCCGTCTACCTGGCGCTTTTCCTGCGAGTGACACCGAGAAGCGCGGAAGCGATAAGGGTGACACTGCCTTGCTCTTTAAGTGCGCCATCGCCGCTAAGCGCAAGGCTATGAACTGGCGAGCAATGTTCATGCCACACTGCGTGTAACTCTGCGACTTCCAGGGGTGACCCAGATATTTTATTATTGGAAAGTCTGTAGGAAGGTTTAATGCAGGGCCATTGGAAAAATTTTGTTTATATCTGATGTGTATATTTTGAGATACAACGCTTTAAAAAGACATTTTCAGCCTTTAGGAGTACTAAAATGGCATTTATAATGTAGAGGACGTCTTGAAAGCTCTCAACAGCCCTCGTCTGATGTGAGTGTGGTTTTAAAAGATCAACAAGTAGAGGGCGCGTCTAAAGGTTTAGTAGAGAAACGAGTATTTGAAACTGTGAGTACGCAGTTCCAGCGTGAGGGAGGTGGGAGTGCTGAGAACCGCACAAACCTCGCCACAACGCGGTCTCGATCACAACGTCCACTGCTGCACTGCTGGTACAAGGAGGGGGCAGGGGCAGGGGCAGGGTGTCAATGACAGTCGGTTAAGAGGAAGTCGTGATTGCAGTACACAGTTTGTTCAGTCACCAGCAGACAATCCTCTGCAACACTGCGCATTGCTCCACAGATATTTGTTTTTTATGTTTTGATATTTTATTAGTTGTTTTGAGTACTCCCGAACGGCGTCAAGACCCTGGTAGTGTAACACTATTAGTTCNTAGTAGAGAAACGAGTATTTGAAACTGTGAGTACGCAGTTCCAGCGTGAGGGAGGTGGGAGTGCTGAGAACCGCACAAACCTCGCCACAACGCGGTCTCGATCACAACGTCCACTGCTGCACTGCTGGTACAAGGAGGGGGCAGGGGCAGGGGCAGGGTGTCAATGACAGTCGGTTAAGAGGAAGTCGTGATAGCAGTACACAGTTTGTTCAGTCACCAGCAGACAATCCTCTGCAACACTGCGCATTGCTCCACAGATATTTGTTTT
>NQII01013023.1:4873-19306 GCA_002778355.1 Clitarchus hookeri
TTTCGAAGTCGAATAGCTAGCAGTAAACATTTAATTTCATTTTTATACAACAGAAATAAATACAAATTCACTAATCATGCTCCCTCCCTCCCAAACCCTAGCTTCCTACATGCACGTATGTGCGTGCACACACACACACACACACGCATGCATAAAACTACTTTTGTGTGAAGTATGATGATATGAGACAGACATTTGGAACGCCTTGTTGGAAAATGAATTTATTTCCTTGGTGTTGCAGTTATATTTTCAGTGATCATCGTTTGTGTAGTGGGTGAAGCCATAAGTTTAAATAAGAATTTTCTTCTTGGTTGAATTGGTAGTAGAATCTGCAAATGCTGAGGTTTGGTGCATGCAGTTGCAGTGCTATTTGCTTATATAATGCAAACTGTTTGCACTTGTTTGCAATTTCTTGCTACTGCAGTCATGACTCTGTAACAGAATTTGTTCAAGGTGAGTTAGATTAAAGTAGATGAAACTCTTTGTAAATGCAAACGTTTCATTGTAAACTTTTAGAACCACGTTGCGATACTACTAACACTGTTACTTCGTGTTCCAGCACAGCTATGATGCGATGCCATGTTGGTATTGTTCATGTTCACCAAATCGCTGTCTCGTGCTCTCATCAATGTACTGAGATTGTATATTTTTGAATGTGTTTGCAGAAATAAAACACAATAATTTCCCCGGAATTACCAAAAATAATGTGTGTTCTTCATACGGGACCATGTGGTATGTGTATAAAAGCGACAGTAGTGCACAACTACAATAACATAACAATTAGGCCTACATGCCTATTTCTTCGGCTGCAGACAATAAAGAAGAAATACGTCGTCTTTCTATAAATGCTAGAGTGAAAATAAATGTGTGTGTACCGGTTTTTCGTAATAATTTTGGTTTTTTATTACATTTCTAAACTAGTTATTCTATAACATATCACCGCTGGGATCTAATGATTGTTGATCTGCTGCAATATGAAATGGCAAACATTCATAAAAACAAATAGTTAGTAATGGCCCAGCTCTAATAACTATGAAATAAAAGTTTAAAGGAACATGTTTAAATGAGTAGGAGTAAAAAGTCAAGCTGTGCTGATTCACAAAACTGTGCCGATGTGCCGAATAACCAATGTGCCGATTCACAGATGTGCTACCAATGTATGAAAAACGTTTTACTTATATTTAAGTTGAATTTAGGTTACTATAATACTCACAATGGCATTGGTGAATTGCAACACAATGATAAGCAATTCCAAAATTAAAAAGAAAATATGTTGGTCTTTATTCATGTAAATACTTAATTGTGAACACAGAAAATAGGAAGCATGCATAAGGTTGTTTAAATGTTTTGTTGCTGTTAATAGTAAAGTGATAAGCTTAAAAACTAATTTAGTGAACTGGTTTTTATATATGCATTGATTCTACAATAAATAAGTTTAATGTTACTTGTAAAATATCTACTCTCAAAACCTAGTTTCTCCAAAAAACAAAATGTAGACATTGGTGATTTGTGCTTGGGTGCTTTGCTACACAGTTGGGTCTGTATAAAATATTTGTTAATGAACACAAAGATTTAAAATAAACGCATGTCAGAATTAATTTTCAACGTGAAAATGTTAGTGAACTCGCAAATACAATATAACCTTTTTTATATTGAATCTGAAGGGAACACTTTCTATGTTCACTGTATAGGGGAAACTTCATGAGCATACATGTCTTGAAATAATATACAAAACTGATAAATCAACTTTACATATGCAGAGTACTTTATAATCTTAATAAACTGTGGAAAAACTTTTTATAGCTGAAAAATTTAATAAAAACATTTTTAATATAAACTTAAGTCAAACTGAAATACATTGTAACATGTATGGATAATTTTTCAAGGGACCAAAATAAAAAACTGATGCATGTTGATAAGCAATGCATACAGACTTGATCATCATTCAGACTTTGCTGGTGTGAGTGGGTGCAAAATGTCACAGAAAATAATAGCATAAAGGCAAAATAGCCAAGTTAAGATTTTAAAGGCAAAGTAACAAAAATTTTTCCAGACAGAAAATCTACATTGGGTTTGTGTTATCTTATGGTAGGTGACCCTCCTCTAAAGCATCACAGGTGGCTGTAAAACAATCCCTCCCTCCCCTTGCTACTTCCACTCCTGACCCTTGACCAACATCAATGTCAAACTGGTAGATTGTTATCTCAGCAACCTGTAGCTTGGGACAGAAACTACCAACTTTGCTTGAAATATAGTGGGAGTTGAAAATATTTTCCACTGAGGCTTTTGTTTCAAGAAGTACATGGGAAAACTTTAAAAATTCATAAAGGCAAGACATCAATTATTATTCATACTCTGAAGAATAAGGCAATCTTTATGTTTGTCAATCCACCGAAAATTATCTGCAATTCATACATCAGCAGAAGCACCGATTCTGTCAACTTCGGCAAATTTGGCAGAAGCAGATTCAACTCGACACAGCTCTACAACCACTCAAAACGGGAATGTAAATTATTCTAAATTTTTGCATAAGATATTCAAAGTTTGAATGTGAATAATTTGTAAATTACTATTTGGAACTATTCAAATTTTTGAAGAACTGCACATCCCTATCCGTTAAGTAATTGGAGAATATCGCACCCAAAATGATTTCCAATTTCTCCATGTCAAAGGAAGTGTTTTCCAAGTTGTTCGTTTTGAACTGGAAATCCATATTGACCGTACCGATTCTGTACAGCTCGTACATGGCACTAAATGTTAGTGGGTATTTAAAATTTATGCTCAGTTAATGTGTCAGTCACAAATATTTTTCATAATTTGACATTAACTACTAAATATTGGAATTATTTAGGTATTTACGACATATGTTTTTAAACATATTATGTTATTATTTATACAGTAAAAAGTTTTCCCACAGGTTATTAAGATTATAAAGTACTCTGCATATGTAAAGTTGATTTATCAGTTTTGTATATTATTTCAAGACACGCCTCTACTCTGAAACGTATTCTAGACAGTAATATACTTTTTCACACTAGACACATTGAAGAACTGAAGTTTATGTTTCAAATAAGCTCCGTATTTCTCTTATCAAGATTTACTTAAAAGTTGGTATGAGGTGTGTACAGTTGTGCCAAATTATTTGTTATACTTGTAAAACTTTTACTTTTAGTATTTGAATTACACTAACTACATTTGAAACTGTGCTTGCAGTATTGTTGCCAGTAGGATAAGTTTTATGTTGGCATGTACTATGCCAGCTGTATCAGGTACAAAAACTGTACCAATCTAAGCTCTATTTTACGGGTGAAATATGTTTATATTCGCTGCAAAACAAACTAAAACTACTTTCAAACTAGCTTCCAGTTCTGTTTCATTCAACATTTCTTTCACACTGTTATTCTTATCAATTGAACAGTTCGGAACAGCAACAGAAAATTATTTTTAGCTACACACACACTTCTATCATTGCAGTATAACTGTCATGTTTTTGCACAATAAATAAATACTGAAGATATGTTAAGATCTAAAAATAATTTTAAATTCAGAAAGTTCAAATCTACACAATTTCCGAATAAGATAATTTTCCATTTGCATTGGCCGTTTATAGGACCAATTTAGAACATCAAGGTATTCACTTTGAGACACAGCGATTATTTGGTTCATTTTAGAAGTTACAGTAAACGTTCAAAACAAAAGTTTCTGAGTGTTGAAATCGCCAAGGAAAAAATAATATCAAAAAGTCACATGTTAAGAAAAGGAATAGAAGAGCGTGATGTGAAGGAAAAAGTAACATTTTGTTGTACCCGACCATAGAAAATCAGTGAAATTTTCACATTCTTAAAAATAATCACAAATTTTAAGCATGTTTTACGGCACCGAATTGTCTTACGGTTTTATTTTTGATTCCAGGGTTATTTGAATTTGAAACATTTTGTTATTCATGGACAAAAGTAGCTATGTTGTTCTCATTGCATAAAAACGCACCACTGACCAGCAGAAAAATAATGCTATTTTACTTAATAATATTTACATATAATGATACATACCCTCATTATAGTTTGGATATATGTAAAAAAATTGTATATTTTTATTTTTAAAATTCAACCCACGTGTATAAAACGAGTTTAGAGTAAGCAAGCATTCAAACAGTACGATTCTCTGCCAGGGCAAAAGGAAATAATGTGTTTCATTTTTTATTATATGGTGTTTCAATAGTCGAAATTTCGCGGACACTTTCAGGGAATGCCTTTAAACTTCTCAAATTAAGTGGGCGAGAAGAGTTACTTTGCTTCATCTTTTCCTGTTTTATCTTTCTTTATTATCTTAAAGTTTTTCATTTTTATAAAGACCAAAGTTGAAGATAAAACATATAGTAGCCTGTATCCCTAATTATTTGAAATTTCATCAGGAAGGGAATAGAAAATCACCTAAAAGAGTAACATGTCAAACGAGGCAGAGTGTAGCAGACACAACGACAGTTTTTATAAATAAGCTTGGAAAAGTGGTAAATTTTCAAAACTTTTATCATTTCTATATGCTGTAATACTGGTGGGAAACAGAGAGAAATTCAGTTGTCGCTACATTGCTGTTTTTTTTTTCATTTAGAGTACATTATCAAAAACAGTT
Organism: Clitarchus hookeri; assembly: GCA_002778355.1. Lineage (NCBI taxonomy): Eukaryota > Metazoa > Arthropoda > Insecta > Phasmatodea > Phasmatidae > Clitarchus > Clitarchus hookeri. The sequence continues at coordinate 9,503 of NQII01013023.1, forward strand.
TTATAGTGTTCTGCAGAGAAGCAAAAATATTTTACATAAAACTTGAGCAAAAGTGTATAACTACCTAAAATTTACAAACGTGCACTTTAGAAAATCTGGAAACAAAAATATTTATTAAATTGATGACTTTGAAGTTATATTCTAAAATTTACCACGACGCAATAAAATTCAGACGTAGGGGGCCCATCTACCTGAATTTATTTTGCTTCAGGCATTAGACTAGAGCAATGAAACGCTGTAGGCAACTCCGGCTAGTTGTTCAAAAGATAAGTTGCATTTATGAGCAAGGCAATGGATGGGTGTACAATCAATAGATTCCAGTTTATTCATGGCATAATAACGAAGATGAACATTTACTTTGTTTGAGTAATTTATTGCCTGAATATAATTCTCCACTAAAGAATACTCTGTAGATAAAAAAAAAGATAACATGACTGGGGCACTGAATAACTATAGACGTATACATACTTTTATATAAATTCTTTAACTTGTTTTTTTATAAGTGCTGTATCATTAACTTTGCGCATCTTTTAATGTTCGAGAAAAGCGAACCTCTTAGTTTACATATAAAATAATTAAAAAAATAGCTTTACAACCGTTAACAATTTTTCAATATGAAATTTACAATGAATAACTTTTAAAGCTACAGAGTATAAGTAAGTTATTGAGTGAATATGATGCCGTATCGTCGAAGAGCACTTTTCGTTTCGGTCAGGAGGAAAAAAAATCCTATAGCAATGTGACAAATTACTAACTTTTTGAGGCAGTTTCATTGCAAAACGATAACTTCTTTTAGATGACCCGAACAATTATGCTTTGTTAAGCCCCATTCTGAATGAATAGTTGTAAAGCCTCTGTTTCTGATATAACCAGAAAAACCAGAACTTTTTTTTACAATTAGTCTCAAAAAACCACATTTTGAGTATAGTTCCGTAAATATTGACAAGGTGATGTCAGTTACTTTGACCAACATTTGGTTGGAGCAAACAGTTTTCAGACTGTCTTCCTTCGCATGTATGTATATCTACGTCTCGTAAATATGTTATATATCAAAGAAGACAATTTTTTAGCCAGATATTATAATGACATTTCAATCTCACGCCTTTAAATGAAACAATTATTCAACATAAGTATGTAAATTACTAGAGAAACTTCATAAAAAACTAATTTCCAAGCAATGTGAAATGATGCTGTTTGACATGGATAAATGTACGACGTTCATTGTATGATATCATCAGTGTAAAACGTACTCTAATAGGAATGAGAGGTTTTATTTTGAAAATAAATACAGGAACAAGGATATTATAACTGCTAGCGACATAATCTTTAAGACGTTTATCGGTATTTAAGGACTATAAAACATGAGGATGTACATAATGTTCAAAATTAAATAATTTATAGCAGAAATATGAAATTATTATACTTTCAAAAAAAACTTTTCTAATTTATTTTTGATATAAAAATTTTAGTTTTATTATTGCTAGAATCAAAATAGGAAGTGATAAATGTTTGAATACACTCTGTGTCTATGAAAGCAACCCGGTTTAACATAAACTCGTTAGACTACCATTGAGAGATGGGATTCCATGGGACAGGCAGCACAAAGTGTCATCCGCTGTCTCGAGATGGCGCTGAGTACCACAACCACGTGCTCAGGCTTGAAAAAAGTTTTTCAATAAATCCCATCTGGTTGTCCCCCGCTGGCCATGGTGCCAGTGTGACATGAGATTTTAGTATGGTAAAATTAAGAAGCTTTGGTAAAATGTACAGTTTTTTGCATAAAACATTTAGGACCACTTTTACAGGTCCGTGTTACAACTTCCTGTTACGATACATGAGAACTTTAAGAGTAATCCACCTGGTAGTGTTTTTTACAGGTTCCTGTTAAAATTAATGTTCACTTTAAAGTCCTTGTCAACTAATTGTCACTCAAAGTTGTCGTGAACAAAAGGTTTTTAGTGAAGTTTAGAGTGTAAATAATGTTTATAAGGATTATATCAACATAACTTTTGCAATAAAAGAATGTAAGTTATAATACGTATTACAAAATACAAAAAAATTTTCATACCCAGATGAAAGCAATGAATTTTTAATGTGACTGACTGCTAACAAAATATTAAATTAACCTAGGTTTCTTGGGATAGGCCTAGGTAATTTTCGGGCGTAGAAGCTGAATAACCTAATTAAATAGGTGATCGACCTGTTCAGCAATTCGAATAGCTACACCATGCCTAATATCAACAAAGCCACAAACATGCACAATTTACTACAACTATACAATGAACGAGACATGTGCCTATCCTCTGCAATTTTATCTGGTCTGCCACTGTCTCTTTGATTATTTAAGGTTTCCCACTGCCTGCCCAACTACTTTTGTTTTGGTTAAGAGCTGCAACTTGCCATTCTCTTCTTTTAAGATTACCATACTTTTCTTTAAAATTATTTTATGTTCTTGGTAGAAGACCACATTGAGAATTAAACATTTAGCTGTTATAAATTTTCCATCATCAAAACATTTGCGAGGCGTAAAACATTTTTGAGGAATGGTTGCCTTTTATAGTAAATTCATTCCAAATTTTTTTAGAATTCAAAATTAGTTACTTTGTCCCAGGCTTTACTTTTCTCATGCTATGTTATGGCATCTGTTTGCTTATTTTTAATTGTTTCTTTATTTTGGCTGATTAATCAACCAAGAAACTTTCTTGCGCAGGGGTAAAATTACACTTTGACTGCTTCATTACTATAACCTAAACCCTCCTGAACTACCACAACATAGGGAGAATAACAACAAACTTTTTTCCAATGCATATCATAGAGAACTTCTACTAACCAATACGAATGTGTGTTATATACAGTTAGCTAACAGTCACAACTAAAAGGAATACTCCCTTGCATAATTTAATGAAGAGTGTGTAAAATGACTGTAAAATAGAAGTTCACATTAAAGCTGTCATTATTAAGATTAAGTTATGAGCAGTTTAACGTGAACCTGTAAAAGTGACTCTTAGCATGTTATGGTGTACCAGTGTACAACCAAAATATATAATAATGAACAAATAAAATGTCGGCTTCCAACAAACCCAGAAATGTCTCAAGTCCTATGCACAAATGACCAACAAAATGCAACAAAAACATAGCAAACAAAAGTGGCATAAAAAATAAATAAATTACCAAAGAACCCACCACAAACAAATATGAAAGGAAGTTATATATGCAAATAATCAAACATGCTGGGTGATTGTACTTTCCACAAAAGAGAATTTTAAATAAAAATATAAATACAAAACTTTTTTGTCCCATTAACCAACATATTATGCCCAAAGGAAGACTTGTCTATAAATAATAAGACGTGACTTGTAGTTGTCTGTTAATAAACCTTTTCTTTAAATTTATCCTTTTTTTTATTTTAAAAAACATAAACAAATAACTGTTTTTAAATGTATTCATTTTTCCTGTACAAAAACATATACAAATAACTGTCTTAAAAAAATGGTTATTTTTATTATTATTCAAAATAACTTAACAACAATTTTATATAAACGTAAAGGAGAAAAAGCTATGAGACAAAGGCTAGTCCTCAAAAATTGTAGGACACAAAACTAAGACAATAAATTTGTTTAAATTACATAATAATTAAGAAAATTGTTTCAATATTGTTAAAACATAAAAAATTTAAAAGACTTAGAAGAGTCTTTCATGAAACAAAATTGACAAGTTGTCACAATAAAGAGATTGAATGTTTAAATGTATTCAAGGGGAATTGATTGCTTGAAAGGGGTACCCCACACAAAATGTATTAATAAATTTGTTACAAAACACATAAGGATGTCAAAGATTAAATGTTCTTGAGTAACCACAGAATTAAAAAATAAGAAAACACATGTGCATGATACATTAAAATTTCATAGTTAAAGTTCTGTAGGAACTTAACTGTGTAACAACATCGTCGAATCCACGGGAACAATTAAGTTATCCCTGGGCAAGATGATCACATAATTCGCTATTGAACACCAGCATGGAGGAAATTAACTTGACTACGTTGTCACCAAGGAAAGGGGAGGTGACGTGCAAAAGAGCTAACCCAAGATGTATAGAAAGAAATTTAGCCAGCAGGTGCAGAAATATAAGGCCAATGGGTGCAATAAAGTTTAAACTGGCATGTGTACCGTCAATAAAATAAAACATAACTAAAATTTTAGGGAGTGATTAGAACTGGTGCATAAGAACAACTATAAAACTGGAGTGTTACTCTCTAAGGAGGGAAAATAGACATGTAGTAGCCACTTAGGTGCCACAAAATGCCATCATGTCTGCAGCACAACACGGACTATACATGTTGGCAGGATGTTTTACAATGAAGATGATATTTGTATTTTGACGGTAATCTGTGTTCATATCTGCAGTTTTGAGGAATAATTTAATCGGAACATGCCTACATTTTAAAATATTATTTTGTGAATGAATAACATCTTAATTTTTAACAAACTGTAAACAAAACATCTCCATTGCACTTAAAACCTATTCACAGTCCTGTTTTTATGCAAATTTTGATGGTAATGTGTGTTTATAACTGCAGTTTTGAGGCTCTCCTAGACTGTAATATTGATTTACTCCACCTCTATCAGATGGAGGAAAATAATCGTAATTTCCCATTTCACTCTTGCTGTGTTATGCAAATTTTTCAGATTCTGGCTTTTTAAATCTATTAAAGACATTTAGCGACACCTTTATGTCTATCCAAACTAGGAATATTGGCTTCCTTGCATCAAATTGTCTCGAAAGAGCTTTAAATAGAACAAATTACGAATAATGTTTTATTTGTAATACTGCACAATGTTTTCGCCTCACCTGTTGTCCTAATAAAAAACTAAAAAAACTGTATCTGGAAATGAACTGTTAATATTATTCTCATTATCTGTTCACAGACTTACCAGAGAAAGATAGTCTTTATTAAGTCTTTCAGAAGTTCAGTCCACTGTTTTTATTATTATTCCGCCTCACAAAAGGTGGCTTCCGCATGAGGCAAGTCTGGAGTGGAACTTGAATAATAGCAGGCCAGCAGGCAGGTGGGGAGTAAATATTGGCGACCTTGATGGAAGGAGCGGACAGTTATGTGTCCAAGAGTGGTGTCTCTTTTTAGAGCTTACCCTCTTGGGAGTTGTACAGTAGTGGCAAAGAGAATTCCAACATTTAGCGACCACAATAAATGCAAAAAACTCAGTTTTCAACCTGTTTCTTTCAAATTTCTCAATTTTTTAACCAAATTTGTTACGCTTCCCCAAAATAGGATCTTTACTTTGAGGGAATCATTATTACTGGGATCGTTTTGTTGAGATTTGACTGTAGTATGTTCCCATTCAAGTGACAAACATGGCTCTCATACCCAACACGTACTTCAGTAACGACAAGCAATGCTCACCAGAGGACAGCACCCNCAAGTGACAAACATGGCTCTCATACCCAACACGTACTTCAGTAACGACAAGCAATGCTCACCAGAGGACAGCACCCTCTTGTGGGACGAGAAGAGACCCGTGGCATCGGACCAGGACCGCTGGTGAGTCTTCTTGACAGGAGAGAGGAGTGCGGGTGGCGGTGGTGGGGGCAGGGGCGGAGGTACAGGAGGCATGCTGCTTCCTGGGGAGGTGGGGTGGTCAGGGGCTGGCCCAGATGTGCTCGCACGACTCCGCGCCACATCCTTCGGCCTAAGTTCATCTGAAAGGATGAGGTTCCTCAACTTGGTGCCATGGGACTTCTTTTTGGAGGGAAGGTGAGCGTCGGAGCTATAGGCATCCAGCAGCCACGCACACTTGAGGGAGAAATCTGCTGACCGCCGACACCTGCAACACATGCAATAATACCCACACTAGAAGCTATAGGTTAAATAATGGTCTAACCTAATCCCAAGTCAATATGAGGGAATGGCAAATGAAAGGTATTATTAGTGTTGTATAAGTTCAACTTTGCAGTACACAGGTATGATTGGTTTATAAAAATATACATATGTGCNAGGTATTATTAGTGTTGTATAAGTTCAACTTTGCAGTACACAGGTATGATTGGTTTATAAAAATATACATATGTGCTTCAATGTCTGTTAGTCATATACACTTGTAAAAGTATGGATATTTAAATATTAGTTGTTTTGTTGTAGGTAAAATCACTAGAGTTTTGGCGAAGTTTGTAATGGTGCAGTAATATTGATTTGATAAAACATTTAGTNAGGTATTATTAGTGTTGTATAAGTTCAACTTTGCAGTACACAGGTATGATTGGTTTATAAAAATATACATATGTGGTTCAATGTCTGTTAGTCATATACACTTGTAAAAGTATGGATATTTAAATATTAGTTGTTGTGTTGTAGGTAAAATCACTAGAGTTTTGGCGAAGTTTGTAATGGTGCAGTAATATTGATTTGATAAAACATTTAGTTATTTTTGTGAGGGAATGTAATTGTTTTTCAGCGTTTAAGACATTTAAGCAGTGTTAATATTTGTATTTGTTATGAGATTGTTTTTTCTAAAGTTATAGTTGAAGTTGTGTCAGGGATTAGTAATATGGGCCGTTTGCAGAAATTATTTCAGTGCAGTTTCAGTTGCCACCTAACAGAAGACCACAAACTTTCAGAGAGGAAGCTTCAGGCGTAAACAATGTAGTGCACACTGCAAGCACCAGGGACCATCTCTCCTTTTAATCTCGTTCTTTGGGCCGAACATTCCTGCAAAATTTCTTCTGCCAGAGTGGGAGGTCGTTGTCATGCCAGAAGGGAAAGGCAATTCCTGCCTCCCTAAATTTCTTATGATGCTAGGTTTTTAGTAATTTAAATTATTAACTAATTCTATGACGGTGTTCTCGTAATCCACCTGGCTCGTATCGCAAACTGTTTCATGTCTTTGCTGTGTGAAGTATGTGAAACTGCATAAACCTCAATAAATCTTGGAGGAAAATATTTGAAATTTGTTTTTTTATGGCGTTATTATTTACATTTTATTCTTCTGCCAAGTGAGTGCACAGAGCCAAGTGTCAGTAATCCGTTCCGAATGTGCATACTGCTTATGCAGTGGAGAGACAAGNATGGCGTTATTATTTACATTTTATTCTTCTGCCAAGTGAGTGCACAGAGCCAAGTGTCAGTAATCCGTTCCGAATGTGCATACTGCTTATGCAGTGGAGAGACAAGATCTTTCTCCTCCATTGCTCTCCCTTCCTCACTCGCCCTGGCTGGTCGGGTATAAATACAGTTTACACAGGCCTCTAGAGGCAGTTCGTTTTTACCTGTTCAACAGATCTGCAGTGGAACCGCATTATAACAACAGTCAACAATGGCAAAATAAATTATTGCTNGTTTTTACCTGTTCAACAGATCTGCAGTGGAACCGCATTATAACAACAGTCAACAATGGCAAAATAAATTATTGCTATAGCAAGTTATCGTTATAACAAAATTTACTGTGCCCCATAATTTTTTTGTTATTGTATTTTCCCTTGTACATCATGTGTTTAATGAATGCTGTAAACTATGCATATGCAGCAACTAGTTAATACAAAACAAATTGAGACGTCTGACAGCGGCATTATGTAACAACCAGCAGGCGCAACCTTACTTCCCCTCCTCCAAGTTTGGTGGGAGGAATGAGGAAATTAGTTGCCTACCAATCAGCACGCTACTTCACTAATTTTCTCTCTCTCTCTCTGTCTTACACACACAAATCCTGGAGATCACTGAACTTCCCTCTTCCCCTCTCCTTCTACTCGTGTCTCCCCCCCTTCTGCCCGATTCTCTTTCTCTTCCTGTCTCTCGCCCCTCTACCTGCTACCCTTTTTACTCTGGTCTCTTGCCCCTCTGACAGCTTCCTTTCTCCTCCTGTCCCTCGCCGCAGATCAATAATACATTACCTCCAGTTCCATGTGTGGACATGGTAAATTTTCAGCGGGAAGGGCTGGCACCACGAACAGATGTTACTTTCCCGTTCTGTTCCAACCCACGGACAACACAAGTATCTATTCAAACGTATACAAATGTAGCTTTATGGTAGGTTTGAAAAATATTTGGACAATCAAGAATAATATATTGAAGGAAATGAAAAACTTGTGATATTAACTTGTTGGGTATAGAAAAGTGTGAATTACAATTTGCCATTTACAAATTGCACGTTACAATTACAATTTACTTACTTAGGCACAAAATTTACATTACCTTTATTTTTCCAATACTTTTATCGTGCAGAATTCACTGTCTTGTACACTTGTAATAACATCTCATAGAGTGTACTTTATAATTGCATATGTGCCCTATTGNTGCAGAATTCACTGTCTTGTACACTTGTAATAACATCTCATAGAGTGTACTTTATAATTGCATATGTGCCCTATTGATATTTCTGCTTAACTCAACAGTATAATTCACATAACATACTATAGATGGTTGCCATTCCGAATTTGTTTTATTTTTGTTATAACCACACAATATATTAGTAATGGTTCTGTTTATTTAATTGGTGGTGTGGGGAACTCTAGTTAAACGTCTTTCGTGAGACGTGATTTTATTTGCGGTTCTTCTTATGAGTGTGTTTTGATAATGCAGTGGAAAATTTTGTTTGTACTGAAATGNGACGTGATTTTATTTGCGGTTCTTCTTATGAGTGTGTTTTGATAATGCAGTGGAAAATTTTGTTTGTACTGAAATGAAATTCAATTTTAACTTCATCGAAAGAACTAAATGTGATAAATGTGTCGCTGTTCATAACAAAAATATTGCTGCATTTTTTATATAATGAACTATACTGAAAGGGTGTTTATTTAGGCCATGTCCATTTGAAAACCTCGCATATTATTTTGAACTTTGTTGCAATGTCAATTGGTTTCCTTTTATTAGCACAATCCATAATTTAAAAAGAACTCACGTTTACAAAAACAGTGACACATATAGTTACGCTCACGATTTAAAACCACTCAACATAAGATGCAAAAAACTTGCAAACTATCATAAACAATGTAGCATTGTCTAGCAACTGTTAGACGTAATCATACTTTTCTCCTTAGGCTGGGATTACGACAACTTCACGTGTCACGTAAAACGTAATGAGCAACACGTTCACGTAAGCGACTACACCTTGACTAAAGTGTTCCAAGAATACCTATTACGATAATTTCACGTAACGTTCACATGATGGAAAATCTTGTCAATGTCTGCTTTTGCGTATTACGTGATATGTGACACTGCACCACGTGATCTAGCTGGCCAATCACAATTGGGACGTTGTTGTGTTATCTTTGCTTTCATGGGTTTGTTTTTATCTTCGCGATGTCGTCTACTCAAATTCTTAATTCATATACCGCATATGTATATAATTTTCTCCCAGAAATGAGAACAAAAGTTACTATAAAAAAATATTTCTTTACAATTTACTTTAAGTTTTAAAAGAAAATGATGTATTTCTGAAGCTGAAAATGGGGGCGTAGATAAAAATGATGCTCTATAATACATATAATGTTCATAAAACTATTTACAATCAATTCTCAAGTCCATAAAAATAAATGATGTTACATAATATAAAGTGCTTATAAAAACATATTATTTAAAATCTATTGTTGGTATATTCTGTACCATATAAGAAGGCCACTTTTTGACAGCTCGGCGAAAGTAGCGCCACTGTTTACATCTGACTACATATCCTTCCGCCATCAGCTGGTCCGTCATGTCGGGGCTGAATTTTTGTATCAACACGCTGTCAGCTAATCCACTTCTCATTGTACTGTAATGCTAAACAAATTTTAAGATATTTTAAGACTGACATCTGT
>NQII01013024.1:10727-20942 GCA_002778355.1 Clitarchus hookeri
ATGGTCAGTTGAGCGGGTCCCATCGCACCAAAAGTAAACCACGTCCACGACCCTGACGTAGAAACAGCAATCCAAGGCGAGGTGAACTTTGACGGATATTTTATGTGCGTAGGCCGTCACAGCTTCGCGTTTCCCTTGTCGCTTTTACAAAAGGAAAGGAAAAGTTAGTCGTTTGGGAATACCAGCTCGCCAAGAAAAGAGTTGCAAATTTTTTTAAAATTTGGTTGCTTATAGAAGCTGTGTTGTTTTAACTGTCAGACTACTCGCCTCGCACCACGACAAACCAGGATTTTCGTGCGTAGGAAACATAGCGGGAGTTGCAGTTGGCCGGTGGGTTATATCGGGGTACTCCCGATACTCAGTTTATTTAATTCCGTTGCTGCTCCATCTTTACCTCTCTTTACCTCTATCAGCGCTGAAGACCTTAGTTGTTAAGCGCGCTTAAGTCTCTCTCATGTCACTGGTAGTAACTGCAGACTGTGTTTAAACTACATTCGGTATTTCACATCTACATTGAATTGATATCGATAGTTTAGATAGTTATCTACATTTTCCATCTCCGTTCTCAATTGAAGTTAATTTTGTGTTCATAGAATATCAGATGTAACTTGCATATGACACTTACTGTAGGTATGATGTGAAATACGATTTTGTATATGCCTTGCGAAATATTGCCGATAATGTTTCAACTTGCCACCTGAATTATAATTATATTCGGAACCATGAATCTGTGTGGAAATTTCTCTCTTATGAAACTCGCAAATACTCAGTTGATGGTAATATTTTAGTCTGCAACACAGAGACGCCAGTTCCCTTGTTGGTGTTCATACTTCCAGCCCAAAATGTTATGTATGTTTGATGATTTCAATACAAACAAATAAATAGTTGTTCTATATTTTTAATCAGCTGCTTTATTCGAGTGAATACGAATAAACATTTAATTTTTACGGATTGCAGCTACTTATATTTAAACATTCTCGACATGTTTGCACCCTTACTTTACTTTAAATGATTCCAAAAATATTTCTGCCTGTTTATATTTGGACAGCTTCGTTTGGCGTTATCGGTATAAATGTGAACTGAACCAGACTTTGGCGTGAAATCATCCAACGGAAGCCTTGGAAAATGCATTTATTTAAGAGCACAGTTAACCGTGCCGTTGATATTTTCCGCCTGCTGCAGCGACAGTTTCTGCCCAGTCCATTACTGAAGTAAGAGTGAACTCCCGGCCACGACGTCTGGCGCGAGCAGTAGTGAGAGCTTCCATTAACGGCAACATCACACAGCCAGGCGGACTAAGAAGCTGTTAAATGGGGGAAATCACCTGACTGCCTAATCCTTTCGTCTCTGCGCAAGGGACCCATTAAAAAAAATACTTATTTGGCTTATCCACCCAGACAGATTTTCTCTAAAGAAATAGATTTAGATTCTGCATTACAGATTCGGTGCATGGTTGATGGCTCAGTTTACGACTGTACTAGTCTGTAGTTATTTAAAATGAGGATTATACTATGTAAGCGCACAGGAAGGAACTAGAAGCTACAGATATTTTTATTTTATTTTTGATACTCAAGAAACTATAATATTTTTTCACATAGTTTTAAATTTTTCTCAGAGGTAAGTTTCTGAAGGAAAGTCTGCACACTTATTCAGCCCTTGCACATAGAGGTGACAAGGCATGTGGTGCGCGTTCCTGGGTCGTCCTTAAGCTCACGCACTTCTGGACAAAATACATACATTGTAAATTCTGGTAGGCGGAGTGGTTCATGAGAGCGGTGAAGGGATTTGGGCGGCTCTCAACATCAAGGTCTTGAGAGCCGATGTGGGTGGAGCGAGATAAGTATGGAGCAGCGCTGGAATGCAAGGATGGGGAAACGGGAGATTCCAGTCAAAACCCGCCGACCAGCGGCATCGAACCCCGGTTCGCCTTGGTGGTAGGAGATTAGTCTAAATACTACACCACTGCCACCCCAAGAATGCTTAATGACCACTTTTGGATTATAACTGTTGTCTGATATATATAATGCTGTAACAGCAATTGCGTACTAACATGCCGCAACAAAGCATTTTGCGTATATTAATATTAGCGCTGTTTTAAACGGTGGTGTGTCTACAAGCACTCACGTTGAAGGGTATTTTGTTAACAAGAATAAAACTATGTAACTGATGAAACCAGTATTAAAGAATAGCTGAAAACATGCCTTTGCCATGCCATGAATTGCACATAATGCAAGTAAATTATCTCTAAAAATTTAACGAGACGACACTGTTCGCTCAGTCACAGGTATGTTTGTACGAGAATGACTGGAAGCTTTCCAACTGTCCTGTACGATTGTTTGGTCGAGTTACGGAGCAGACTTGCATACGCTCGCTCGACCAGATGCGGGTCAGCGTTTGAGAAGCAAGCTACCGTCTGCGCCAGACGCTGTGGCACTTGTTTGAACGTGGGAGCGGGGGTTTGCTGGAGAGAGGTGAAACAACTATGTCCGCAGCTCTGGCCTTGTAGTATCGGAAATGAACACATCCCATCACGCACAGTTTAAATGCAGAATTAGTTTACAATAGACGCGAGTGAAAGTTTAGGAATAAATAAAAGGATTATTTATAGAAGTAAAAGAGAAGTAGTAAAAAAAGAATAAGTAGGTGTTGTGACCACGAGGCTAATTAAGTACACATGTTAAGACATACCGATCAACAAAACAACGGATAGATTAGCCAACTATTCTGGCATCAGTAACAGGTTTGTCCAGAGGATAATGAAGGCTTGTGGTATAATAGTCTATATCGCATTGGTCGATGCCAAGAGTGCGAACATGGTAGCTATAACTTCACCATAATGAAAATTTCAGGCAACTGTGCCTATCAGTAGACTTAAGGCATATTAGCCAAACAGCCTTGTACGAGGTCACAAGTTTTACCCAAGACATACATTTGGCATATATAGTTTCAGTGAAAAAAAAATGGCATACAACTATTCTTACAAACATTCTAAGACATGGTGGACCATATTGTCTCTATAGAGGTCACTAGTAGTATATATTATATGCATTCAGGTTTATAACATCAGCTAATCCAAACAGGCAGCCAAAAATACTTATCAGAGAGCTTATTTCTTCTTGAGCAAGCTTGTACTGATCTGATATGTTCCTAGTTCAATGTTCCTTACTGCAACAATCGCTGAATGATGACCAACTATGTATTTAAGTTGGTGTGGGTCCGACATGGACATACTATGCTTAAACACGACTATTGGTAAGGCAACCACTGGTCCTGTATTTGCAGCTTAGGCTGATTACATAATTACTTTTAAAAATTCCGAACTGCGCATCTACGCCTGCTAAATTCTAAATGATGTTTAACATGTTATAATAATTAAAATGTTAGTTGTCATGTTAGCTTTAGACTTAACAACATGAGTAATAAATGTGCAACATTTGATATATAAGTACACCTGTGCTAACAAAATCCAATATGACTCTATACACAGACATACGATGACATTTTCTAACATCATATACGATTCCGCCTGAAAAACACGAGCTCGCAGACATGTCGCTTAATATTCTCATGTCTAAGTTTCGAAAGGTAAACAAATATTCAAATTTTAAGTGTAATAACATACGTCTTCATAATCGATAATTGTGACTTAATATTCTATTATTTAATAATATGAATTCGGAGACATGTTGCTCGATGTACCTCAATCTTAAAGTTTAAAAATTAAATGAAAACATTTAATTACATATTAAATGTGTAATTTTATTCATTCCACCTTCGACATGGCCTCGCTGATCGTATTAGTGTGTGTACATCCTTTATATTTTCACATGTTCCAATATCTCAGATGGCTGATCTGCTCCAAGACCCATGTGTCGGTGGTTCACTGCTCCCTCCCTCCAAGAGACCGGTTTTTGAGTAGTCTTTGCATAAATACGCACGTAAGGGCGAGAGTCCCCACCACTATATACATCACTAGCCGACCTTACCTATGACGACTGAGGAAACAGTGCTGTCTAGTGGACGAGAAGAGAAACTAACATGGCAGCCACTAGTGGTGCACTCTGGTAGACGATAAGAGAAACAAATATGGCGAATATTACTGGCACACACTGGCAGTTATAAAAAAAATACGAACGACATCAGCACACTCTAGAGGCCGTAAACAAAGATGGAGAATTAGACGAGTGCATTTCCATAGTGATAGCTCATGTAAACATGACAGTAGAGCAGAAACAAAAGGCGACAGTAAACACGCTAACGAAAACTTGATGGCCGAAAATCCAACGTCAAGGGAATGTACGATGACTGCCATATTAAGGCCACCATGACATCATCCAATAAGGTGGACACAGCACCAAACCACATTCCCCAGCCCCTTTGCTAAAACTGGCTATACCCATAAAATAATTACAGTCATTATATTAAATATTTTCACACATGATATTAATTTTCTTTTTAAAGTTATTCATTGTCTAATTTAATATTGGCCCTAAACTTATATTACACCACCTTGTGAATTGCATTTCCGAACGCTGGCTTTTAAGAAACATCAGTTCAATTCATGTTAACTACTTCCACATAAAAATGTATTTTCAGTTCGGAATATTAGGAGGCAATCGTCTAGTTTCAGTCAAAGTCACCTAGTGAATTACAGCCCGGAAAGCCGGATATTCAATTAAATTAGTTAAGTTTTTGTTTTTATACAACTTACTTTCTAATAGAAAATTTATTTTCAGCTCGGAAAATTTGGTGCTCATTATCTAATTTCAGTTTGTACTTATTCCGAAATGAAACCACCTTGCGAATTACATTCCAGAAAGTGGGTTTTTTTAGTCAAATCAGTTCAGTTTTAGTCTTCGCATTTATTATAGCCACACAGAATATTTTATTTCAGTTTGGAGTATTGGAAGAACATTGTCCAATTTCAATCCGGTCTTGAATCTAAACTATATTACTTTACGAATTTCAGTCCTGTGGATTGCTTTTCGCATTTACCAGTTCAATCCAGTGTCTGGATATAGCTGTGGTTCCGATTGCTATTCGAGTCCGAAGGGATATTAACTGAAATATTTTAACGTCAACAGATTTTTCCCTTTTCAGTTCAACTTCGGAATGAAATTTAATTCTGGATGCAAAATGTTTATATCCAGTTCAATTTCGGTGTTTGTCCCTGGTCTTGAGTGTGTTCTTCCCTGGAATTTCATAAATATTTTAGTTCTTAAAGTATATGAGCTAAGCTGGGAAGACGTGTTTTTTTTTTGTTTTTTTTTTATTTATAATCCATTATAAACAATTCCGATAGTAAATGATAATTCAGTGATAATTTTGTACTTTTTTTCAGGTTNAATTTTGTACTTTTTTCAGGTTCTATCGGCAGTTTTTTCTGTTTCTTCTGTATTTCCTCATCTCTTTGGTGTGCTTTACTCTTCGCCCTGGTCCACCAATGGCTAATAAAATTCAAGCAGCAACGAACGGTACGAAAGACTCTCCTAAATATGTATCGGTTCCTCCTCCCGTTAACATAGCTGCTACAACCGTGACTGGTGTAACACTGCCGCCGTTAGATAAACTCGTCAGAGGAAACGTGTCCGAAGAAGTTAGAACGTACACCGGTGACCAGAACAACAGCTTTGGCATAATAATGAGCGTGGAAAGTTCTGCCGATTCCAGGCAGACGTTCACGAAGAGCGTGTGGTCTATGCCCTTGCCGTACANATAATGAGCGTGGAAAGTTCTGCCGATTCCAGGCAGACGTTCACGAAGAGCGTGTGGTCTATGCCCTTGCCGTACAGAGTACTAACAGGTGAATCAACGAGCGGAGCAGATGACGACGGAGTCGAGGAAACAGCAGGTGTGGCCGACCAACGCAAACCGGAGACGCCGTTTGAGAATATCTCACCATTCAGAAGCACAGTAAACGAGACAGAGGTCATAGAAGACACTTTGGAGAGACAAGCGTTCGTCACGATTCCTGAACCACCCTCGCCGCGACCTGAAGACGATCAGCAAGCTTCTGTGACCGCCTCCGACGGGAGTACGCACACAAGTCCCGTCGAGCCGAAGGTGAGTGTTCGGAACGACCTAGTGCGAAGTCTTCTCTGCAGCTTGTTCACGGTAAAGTGAGCACTTTTGAAATCAACCTTAGAAAAAAGTAATTGCTCCTGCCTGCGTATAATATAACGGGTGCACTGAGTGAAAAATGCCCAGTAAAGTTGGTAACGATGGAGGGAAAGTAGTTCCATGTCTTAACGTCAAATTAAAAGTGTTGGGTATCCATTTTTAATAACAGAAATTGTTTTTTTTTGCTTTCAATTTTTTTAAAGCATCTAATTGTAGAAATTAGCAGATTTGTAAAGTATTTACTTTCGTAATAATTTCACACTTTGACTTGGCCGATGCATGAATAAAGTGATGAGGCCCATGACTGTGTTAATTTTACATAACGCGGAAGCATACACAACGTGCATACAAATATATCTTAAGCAGGGCTTTCAAAAGTGCTCAATTAACAGTGAGTAACCTATAGTTTAGCTACACTCAGAGATAAAGATGGGTTCCGGCACCCAGACATTAACAATCAATTTGCAGTGTACTTGTGAACATGTGTGCCTATATAGNAGATAAAGATGGGTTCCGGCACCCAGACATTAACAATCAATTTGCAGTGTACTTGTGAACATGTGTGCCTATATAGACAGTTTGACCGAAACTACTATGTAAAAATTGTTCTATAAATTCACCATACTGTTATTGGCGTACTAACAAAATGCTAATGACAATATGTTTCCCATCCATCCATGGTAGTTCCCTTACAGATTTTTAAGGAAATTTAGTTACNACAAAATGCTAATGACAATATGTTTCCCATCCATCCATGGTAGTTCCCTTACAGATTTTTAAGGAAATTTAGTTACTATGTAAATTACCAAATAAGTATGAAAACCGCATCAACATTTCTATGCATGTTAACAGTTTTATGATAAAATGTTTCACCATGCAAAATTGAAAAACTTAGATATTCAGGAATTTTACCAAAACTTTGCAATGATACTTATCAATTATTGTACCAGAGGCCGTACTATAAAAAACATTGGCACTAACAAAACATAACTAAACCATGATTAAACTTAGGGTCTTGGTGCTTCACAGCTGTCCAACCTAAAATTAGGATAATTCGGTGATCAGCAGGTCAGCTTAAACAGCAAGATAACAGCGGAAGTCTATGTTTCACCCAGCTTACATAGGCGAAATTACTTAACTCAGCAACCTCGTTCTCATGTGCACTGCAGGTTACATTATTATCCCATAGAACTCTGGTTTGCCTAGGGCTAGCGTAGATCTCGAAATTTTGTTCTAATAAGGCCACGTTTTCTTACGCGCTTGAAACAATTTTAGTTTTATTTCCTTTGATGTCCGCTGATAGGCCAAAGTGGACCAACTTGGACACGGTTTCTCCGCACGCGTTTTTAGAGTAAAAAAAAAATTAATTATTTGGTATGTTATTTAGTTTTAACTTTAAAAATATATATATGTAATTACTTCCCCAATGTTAATTTAGAAGGAAGTCTGCTTAAAAATATGGGAAGGGAGAGGCTATTACTTCATTGCATTCGCGTATGGATTGACATGCTGTTCGCGGTAATCTAAGCATTTTTGAAATAAACATTTGAAAAAAAAATTACTTCATGTTAACTGCATATATGCTACCATACACCCATATATTCCACTCGGGTTTCTTTCAACTTTTCTGAAGCCCTGCTAAAGTTCTAAATCCAGGATATTCCTCCACCTCATACAAAAAAAATTAACCAAGTCTAGAAAATTATACCAAAGGGGAAACGCACCGCATTCGTGGGCATAATATTTTCCGTAAGAATTATTTCTTACTAGCATTACCAACACACCTATTTTCTCACTGTTTTATTCATCTCCAAATAGTATAAAAGAAAGTGGCTTATCCGCATCTGTCTGTGTATTAGCTTAGTACTTCATAACTACTTGATGGATTTTGATGCGGTTTTCAACATCTTTTAGAGAATTTATTGAGGAAGGTTTGGTGTATAATTAATGTATATTTAATTTACGGATAGTAGAAAAATGGCGAACCGTTTGTAATCAAGTCCTGAAATTGTTCCCGAGCAAAGCCCAGCCGGTTCCTTAGTATTAATTATAAACGAAATTTTATGAATGAATTTGGTACAGACAGGGCAAGACCACGCCCTCCTAATGACGAGCTTCCAACCTGGATCCCGTAGGTTCCAGTTATCCAGACATTACATGAAATGAGACCCTACAATGAAGTGGAGGTAGAATGCATGGGCGGGAGTGGATCACCTCGAGAAACCCCGAAAACCCACCAGCAAGCGACATCGTAAAGCACGATTCCCACATTTAAAAATCCGGGAGTGAACCCGCCAGGGATCGAACCCGAGCGCCCTACACCACTGCTCCCCCNTATACGTAAAAGTCTAATTTAACAATAAATAAGGTAGTTTAATGTTAAGACAAGTGAGACACGCGGCGTATTTAGAAAACAACCGAACCCACCAAGCACGTGGTGACTTTTCAAAGGTTGGATTCAAAAAGTGTTTTAGAAACCGCGAATAGACTTAAGCACGCAGGCCTCCAGCTCAGTTGGTACTGACTTAGGAAAGAAGTTGCAAGTCTTGACGTGCGAGTGTAATGGTTGAATTTGCAGCAAATCATGGTGTTTTCATTTTCCATTATACAAATTAGAGAATGAAATTGCATATCAGTAACACATTTAGGTTCTTTACAATCTCATGTTTTTACTCTACTGGCGCGTGAATAAAGTAATTAGGCCAATGGCAATGTAAATTTTATATATGGCAGAAGAATACCAAATTAGGAGTAAAGTAGATATCATGTAGGGATTTCAAAAAAAGTTCTCACTTTACCGTGAAGAGCATGTAACATGTTTTTGTGACTATACTATGTTGAGAAAAAGATGTCTTTCAAAGATCGAACACGAACGAAATACGTTCCACTAAGTTTCTTGAACATGCAATTTGCAAGTTAATGCGTAGTAATGACGACTACGTAGGTCAACTGACATTCGCATTTACGGGAATGAGAATTTACTTTGTTGTATTTCTTAATAAGGCCCATCAAATCTCTAGCAACCGGCACGGTTCGCCCTTTATATAGAGGTAATTACAATTTACAAAAATTAAGAATTTAATTTGCGAGTGGCAATGTTAAGCCTTTTCTTCGTTAAGTTCTTACATTTAAAAAAAACTTTTCTAGAAGGGCATTTCGTACAGTAGTCCATATCTATAGTGACGCTGAAACTACTTCACACAAAAACAAAATTGAGAGTGTCAGTTTAGTGTGAATTAGGGGATTATTGATGAGTGCAGACATTATTTTAAAAGGAAATTTGTCTAGGTAAATTGTACAAATTGCAAACACACCGTAATTTTCGAGGTGATGAGATCGGTCTCGCTGGCGGAGCTGTTTACAAATTGGTCATTAACGTTGATTGCCGTATAGCTGGCTACGTTCCATGGTGAGAGAAGCTGAAAGCTGAATTCCATGTCCACCACCTGTGGAGTACGAAAAGAGGACTGTCGGCGCCTGCCACGCTCGTATTACGCTTGAAGCCCTGAACTTGATCTGCACACTTTATGAAGCTTGAAATCGCGCATCCGAAAAAAGTTAGTGAAGTGAAATATGTTTGACGCATCGTAATAGCCATGGACGATTGTTTCATGTTCGTGCCCAAATCTAATAATTATTTCTACCGAAACATTTTCTTAAAATAAGCATTATTCGGTAGCGTTCTTATTTTTACGCGAAGAAAGATAACGCGGAATATTGTACGAGGTGAAATTTATTCGCCGTTTGACTGGGTTTTGGTTGCATCGTGGCTGTATTTATTTAAACATTAAATTTTGCTATCTTTATGTACAGCGACGAAAAATTGCCGCCGTGTTGAAGTTATGTACAGCAAACAAAATCAAGAATAAATACTTGGTAAAACATGGCTCAGGAGAAGACGTATTTAGGTTGTGGTGTATGGTTGCTGATAAAAAATAAGAAGTAACTACATTTACAGTAATTATATTATTTTTCGCCAGAAGTAATTTCTAAAGTCCATGACAAAAGATAGGTGACTACTAGTGGGAGGAGATGCTCCAGGTTGTGGGTGAAGATATTGACTGCTCGTGTTGACAGAAGGACTATGATGAATTT
>NQII01013025.1:0-34176 GCA_002778355.1 Clitarchus hookeri
CAATTCACATGCAGTGTTATAAATTGATTATTGGAAATGTGTACTAACATTTGCACAGTTTACAACAAAATTTGTCAGAATAAAATTTTGTTAAAATTCATTGAGGCATGTTTATAACGAAAAAAGTTTTGTATATTAAACAAATTGTTTATAAGGAGAAAGACTAATAGTTTGTAAGTTTGTGTATGAAATGTAAACANAAGTTTTGTATATTAAACAAATTGTTTATAAGGAGAAAGACTAATAGTTTGTAAGTTTGTGTATGAAATGTAAACACATTTGCCACACAAAAGGAGCATTACATTGTGTAAGTTTCACTTAAATCTTCAATTATTTTCATGTTTTCCTTATAAAGTATTTTGTCTAATCCAAGACGAGTGGAAGAATGAATAAATCATAGTTACGGATTTAACATGGTTCAATGATTCTGTAAACATTACATACTAAACCTATAAAATTTAAGTTTTCAAAAAGTAATAATGTTGCTTTTTAGGAAAAATTAAAAAATTAATTAAATTATGAGGAGCTACATATGAAATGAATATTTTGATGTCACCAAAATTTAAGGTCATGCCAAGTTCGAATGAGTGACATTATTTTTAATTAGTTAACATTCGCAAGCTGCTTAAAAGTGACCGTGTAATATAGATTAATTGTCGCAGCTTTCTGCTTATGAAGAAAATAAATTCAGACATTGCTGATTGAGTTTTAATGACTCCTTTCATATTTAAGAGAAAAAAAATGTTTGTCTCGTAGAAATAGCATACAAATCAATGGTATAGATTTAAAACTATAATTATGCAGCTGACATCAGAACATATCTTATTCGAACTATTAAATATTGCCGTAATTTTCATCACATACTTCAAATGGGGCATTAATGGCCTACGGTTTGCGCCCACTGCCAACATCAGATATTCCAAATGAAAAACACAAAAAAGATAACAAAATCTTTATAAGGCGAAATATCCAAAAATCGAAGGTCTATTAAACTCACGAAAATGGTCAAAACAGCACAAACACAAAATGACGTTGTTACCCCGACACCAAGGTCCAAAAAACCGAACCGCCACCAACTGCGGCCACAGAAGAACTTACACGTAGCAAATAATACTAATTTGAAGCTATATTTTACATTCCTGGGACATTTATATGTTTACTCATTAATATTTGACATCTTGCAAGCAAATATTGGATTTCCATTACTTTCATTACCAACATACTCATACAAGAACCACTAAACCTCTTAACACTCTGGTATCTAACCAAAGATATAAATGTGGTGGCACAACACAGTTCAGATATTACCAAGGGGTTAAGCTAACAGGATGTTAGGTAACAGAAACCATGTTGATAAACCTGGCCTTTATTTAGACCATGGTCACAGCTATACTTCCGATACATGCACTGGCTCAAGTGGTGGTGTGTCTGTTTTTTCTCATGAAGTGTTTTTAGTTTTGTTCTTCAAGATGATTTGCACCCTCACTGCTGTGTGTATTTGTGTGTTTTGCAGCTTAACTGCCAGGTTGTTGCAGCCAAGAGAGGGAGAGCTCAGTTCCGCCTAATCAAGTTTCTTCCTCGGACAAAATAAACAACATGTCACAAGAGCCTGTGCACCATATTTTCTGCTGATATTTTTAACAGTAACAATGAAATATGTTTCCATCAGTGCTACCTAAAACTTCAAATATATTAATGGGGAAGGTTAAATTTACACATAGCATACCAAAAAAATTGGTTAAAACAATATTTTAACTGCGAACTATTTCTTACTAGCCATTGCCAACACATCGCTGCTCTCATGCTTGTTAATTCCTATTGAATATGAAATAAATCTTACAAGTTAAAAGATACTAAGTTAAGTTTCATTTAATAAAAAATGTAATACTTCTAAGTTAATCACAGTGTTACATATTTGTGGTATACAAGTTAATTGAAAAAACAAGTGAACATGTTACTCCTAGGGTAATTTTTAAAAGGTTTGTTTCAAAATGTCTGAAGTAACCGTCAATGGACTATACCAGCCTTACTCAACCTTTTTTTTTATAGGGGCCACAAATACCGTTCAGTCATATATAGTGTCGCGGGCCGCAAGTAAAAATTGTTTAGGTGTAAGTAAATAAAACACTTAATTTTAACATTTAACCATGTATTTACTTTTTATAAACATAAATATTTTAGGCTTTAACAAAGATAGTTTATTTAAACGTTTTAATGCGATTTTTGATACTGTGAACACTTTTTCAAAACTTTATCAAGATCTGGCTTGTTGCTGCTTGCTAACCTTATCACATCATCCAGATGAGAGTCTGTAAGTTTGTTTCTGTACACATTCTTTGTGTACTTCATTTTTGAAAAAGACGATTCGCACACGTATGTCGACCCAAAGAATGTTAATAGGATTTGAGCACTCCTTTGGACGCTTTTATATTTTTGGGGAATAATGCTCCAAAATTCCACATACTCCTTTTTTTCCCTTTTTTCTTTAAACAAAATTTCTAGGTGGGTGTCGTTTTTAAAATCGATGAATTCATCTAACAACTCTGGGTAATTACAATTCAAAATTGAAGCCAGCTCTGAGATAGTGGTTGTTTCTAAATGCCATGGATTTTCTACAAGCATCAAACATTTTTTAATTTTTCTTAGATCTTGAAACCTTTTATGAAATTCATCTAATAGTGCAGTTATATAATTTGAAATTGTAGAGCAGTTTTCCTCAAAAATGTCGATACGGTCCTCTGTTATCTTAATTATAGTTGGAAAATTGTGCAGCTGTTTGTTCTGTAGTTCTTCATGATAAAGTTTTAGCTTTTCCTCAAAAGCAAATACTTTATTCGCCATCTGTGAGACTATGTTATTTTCACCTTGTAAACTCCGATTGAGGCTATTTAGTTTTTCTGTAATATCACATAGAAAGGCTAAAAGACACCACCATCCATCATTTAGTAACTCAGGGTACACTTTATTATTTTGCTCTAAAAACAGTATTATTTCATGGCGTAAAGAAAAAAACCTTTCTAAAACTTTTCCTCTACTAAGCCATCGCACTGAGGTATGTAAAAGGACATCATTATACTCGCTTCCCAGTTCTTCCAAAAGACTTTTAAATTTTCTGTGGTTCAATTCTCTTGCTCGTATGTAATTGACAATATTGATAACCGTCTTCATCACAGCTTCAATTTCTGGATTTACAACACGTGCCGCCAAGTTTTCTTGATGGATAATGCAATGAAATGTAATTAAATTTGTTAAATTATATTTTTTCTTAAACAACGTAAGAAATCCATTTTCGGATCCAGTCATTGAAGGACAGCCATCGGTGCAAACACACACGATTTTTTGTATATCAATTTTATTCTGCTCTAAAAAATTGCAAATAGTATCAAGGTAATCTGTGCCTCGGGTTTGACCTTTCATTGGAAGAAATTTCAAAAAACCTTCAAAGATTAAATTATGTTCTGTACAATATCTAACAAACACCGAGCATTGCGATGTTGCTGAAACGTCGGTACTGGAATCGAAAGCCAAGCTAAAAAACTTGCAGTTTGTAAGGTTTTCTAATAAGTTATCGTAGATGAATTTTGAAATGTCTTCAATACGCCTTATACAGGTTGAATCGGAGAGCTGTAGTTTTTTTATATTAGACAATATTTGTATTTTGTTGCTGAATTTATCAAAAAGTGCATTGGCCCCACTAATAAAGCATTCTTTTACAATTTCTGCATCGGTGAATGGTTTCATATGCTTACCAAGAATGTAACAAATTTGATATGATGCCATGGTTACCGCGGAGTCTTGTGATAATGCCACGGACATAACATTTTGCTGTTGTTGCAATGACTTCTTAAAAAAACTCAATTTCTCACTTCTTAAAGACGATCCAGAAGGAAACGTTTCGTTGAACGATTTGTGTTTTGTGTTAAAATGACGAGAAATATTGTATTTCTTTAACATAACACTTTCTCGGCATATCAAACAAGTAGCTGCATTGTTTTTGTTAGGAA
Organism: Clitarchus hookeri; assembly: GCA_002778355.1. Taxonomy (NCBI): domain Eukaryota; kingdom Metazoa; phylum Arthropoda; class Insecta; order Phasmatodea; family Phasmatidae; genus Clitarchus; species Clitarchus hookeri. The sequence goes on from NQII01013025.1 coordinate 4,005, forward strand.
CAACAAAATATTCCGTTTCCCACTCGTCTTGAAACAATCTGTTTTCATCACATATTTTTCTTTTATACTTAGAAGACACTCCTGACATTATTTTGATAGAAAAATAACTATTTTACACTTAACAAAACCAATTAACTGCAATTACCAGGCGAACTTTGATAATTTGTGTGTGTCATGTAAACAAATTTAAAACAAGTGACGACAAATAAGGCAAGACGTAGGTACAGAAGTGTGAAAGCAAAAGGGGAATTCCCGCCGCTGGCTGTCTCGCTCGCGCAACCCGCAACTCTGAGTTGTGCGAGATAATAAGAGAGATTGCTATATCCCAACACTGCGCGCACCGCGGTAGGGATTTATGTACTTATAGCGCCCATAGTTTCTCTGATGAGCGCGCAATTTAAAATGCTTGGCAATTTGATAACTCCAGGTGGGCCAATCACAAAAGCTCGGTGGGCCGCAGGTTGAGTATAGCGGGACTATACCATCCAAGAACCAATTAATAATAAAAGTACTGGTATTAGTGAAACAAACTTTAAAATTCTTCACTTGTCAACCTGTTATAGCAACTCATCCATCCTGCACAGAAATTTAAAACCTAGGTGTCAAACTGGGAGCACTGACCCGCTCTTCTTCACGCCACTCATCCTCCTTCAATATCATCTCCTCACGCAGCTGCTCCCACTCTCCTGTCAGCTTCGTAAGGTCTGACGTGAGAGCCTCGTTGCTGGCGTGACACTCCTCCAGTTGCTCCCGCAGCGCCCCATTCAGCTGCAGCAGTCGTTCTGACCTGGTCCAACACAAACTCATTTCATGCACGACAATAATGAAAAATACAAAACAATACAGTACAGATATCCTTTATGTGCAAAATGAATTCTAAGAAAATTTAACTTCAAAATTTTTCCAGGTGACAATGACACAGTATCTCAGTATAAAGTATTTCACTTTAAATTACTTTTCAATTTAAAGTTCTTCTCTAAAATCCTCGGCAGATGTAACATCATTAAATACATGTTCAGTATTAAGTAGTTTTCAACATTAAATAAAATTGAGTGTTTGATCACAGCAAAACCATATTTGTACAACTGCTGATTACATACTTTTCAATATACAGTGGAACGCGTTATAACAAGTGTGGCCTATAGCGTCACGTCTGCTATTGCGATAGTTTTTAAAAGCACCGTCATTTTCCCTATCATTTGAAAGGAACTTCATTTTGTTTATAACACAAATCTGTTAATGAAGCCTTTTGCTATAGCGATACAAACATTTGTAAACTCGTATTTTTAAAATGTTTGAACACGTTGTATCGCAAGTGACATTCACCCACTTGCCATGCGCGAGCCAGCCTTTGTTAGTCTGTATCGCATGGCGACACTCGCTTCAGCCGAAGCTAGAAAAACGGAGCAGACAAGTGTTGTGAGGGATAAGGAAGAAGGTATGATAGAAGAGGGGAGAGGTATGAATGGGAGAAAAGTTAGTCGAGACCAAGAGGGGTACGCTGGAAAAAGTGCAGAAAGTATGAGGGGAGGGGAATGGTGGCGGCGATATGCTAGTAGCCTACCGCTCCTTTTAGGTTGTGGGGGTAGGAAGACTCTGCGGCTTGCAAGGTCATCGCATCGCCACGTGCAAAGCGTGTAAGGGGAAAAGCATGATAACGTCTTAACAGTTGTTATACAATGCTACATTGTTTATGATACCGTATTTACTCATGTATAGTGTGCACCGTGATTTTTGCAACAAGTACCAGGTAGGATTTTTTAAAAAATAAACTTGCACCAACAATTTGTGGCACCTGTTAGTATGTAACAAATTATTCTTCTTGTACATTAATGTGTGGTGATTGTGATATGTTTGGAAAATACTTTAATTAAGTTAAAAGAAGAAGTAACAACTGTGGTGGGGGATTTTTTTTCTAACTACCGACAGGCTTCCTTTTATTTTACACAGTGATCTGCTGGTTTTTTTTTTGCCATGCTGGAATGTCAACTCTCAAAAAAACGTTGTGTCACCTCTTCCCTACCTGAGAGGCTGGCAATCCTCTGTCTGGCACAGAAACAAAGAAGGCTTGGAGGAATTTATCGATCAGTAACATGAATGGGAAAGTGAGTGGAGACGAGAAGAAAGGAACCGGACTGAGGGGCGAGATACAGGTTTAAATTAGACGGACGAAACAGGAAAAGAAGAGGTAGGTGAAAGAGAAAGACAAGGAGTGAAGTAGCGCGCTGATAGGTAGGCAACTAACTCCCTCCTGCAACCTAAATATTTGGGAGAGGGGGAGAGGAATGGAGGAGGAAACAAAGTCGCGTCTGCTGGTCGTTACATAATGCCGCTGTCAGATGTAGAATTTTTGGTATTAATTTGTCGCTGCATACACGTAGTTCACGGCATTCTTAAAACACAGGATCTACAAGGGCAAATACAATAAAAAAAATTTACGGGCACGGTAAATTTTGTTCTAACGATAACTCAATATAGCGATAATTTATTTTGCCATTGTCGACTATCGTTATAATGCTGTTCCACTGTATCTAACAGATTATTTGAATGCCAATTCATTCTTATACATTACATTTTTCTTTTTTTCCACAGTTCCCTACATTTAAAAAAAAAAAAATTGTACATATCACAAAAAAAAAAAACACAAAAAATTCACCACTGTACATAGTTGATTGCCAAGATGATTTATCACAGAGTTCTCTAACTTACATTGAATAACGTGCACAAAACTAAGATTTAAAGTGTATGTATTCAAGACTGTGTAACTCTGAACTATGATTATCACTAGCTTAAATGCACTGGAACCTAATGAACAACTGGATGTGACAAGATCATTAAGATACAGTACAAACTTTTTACGCTCGTCATCCAGCCTGCGTAGAGCTGACTCCAGGTCAACGGTGGGAGGAGCCAAGGCCAGTGACTGTACAGATGGTGGCTCCAGTACCTGGTTCTCTAGATCGGAGCAGCGCTGCTTGTACTGAAGAACCTGCAACAGAGTCGTAAAGTCCCGTACCTCACTGTTTGCATATGAACTAGGGCTTGCCTAGTGACCACTTGCTCGAAAATACTAGCACTATAACACTAATTCAAAAACTACGCAATCAACAAAAAACTACCTTAAATTTAAAAATTAATTTACAATGACAATGTGTTCAATAAAAGACCCATTAACTTGATTCTCCCTTAATCAAATTGATACGAACTGCTCTTTAAAAGTAAACTTAATAACTGAATATGAAAAGTTACTCAGAATAAAGGCACAATTCAGACCCACAATAATAAAGTTTCTTATTGTATGTTCTGCTTGGGTTGTGCCTTTAAGTCAAAAACGAATTTCAATTAATTTCAGAGATCACTAAAATTTACAAGACTTTCAAATTATAAACAAACAAGCTGTTGTTATTTAATTATGGGATCACGTTTACAATTAGACGTTGCTCAGTAAAATTGGCATTTAGTTTACGAACTTCTATGAGCATGCTTAAAAAAGTAAGTACTTCTTTATTACACACATACCAACACATTGCAGCAGATTTTTTGGTATGATTGCTTACAGCAGTTGTTCCAAGTACTTATAGAATACATTTGCATTGATCTATTAGGAGTAAAAAATTCAAAGTAAAAAACATTTTCAAGATTATTCTGCACAACTTGAACATTGTAACATACAGTCAACTCATGTTTCTAAGACCCCTGAAATAGTAAACCCTCGAAATAACAACCCTTTTTTGGGGAACCATGAATAGGTCTTAGAATTGAGTGTTTGCTGTATAATGCAGAAAGAGTTCTTAAAATTTAACATCTCACAACATTTTTTTTTGTAGTTCACTACATCCATCATGAAAAAAATGTGTGCTTCAAAATGACAAGCAATTTATAAAACAATTGGCAGGGTAGAAACTCTGGTGCCCTGGACAGGTGTAAAAGTGGCGTGGTTTAGGGCAAAACTCCCCTAACCCAACTCCTTTCGAGCATTGAATTTAAGTTGTTAACTCCACAGGGAGCCAAACTGAGAAATAATTCAGCGCTGTCCATCGTAGAATATTAATCACTGAGGTACTGGGTATTGACACTCAGCAGCCAAACTTGCTTTGGTTTCCACACCTGTGTTGGTTAAAAGCAAAGTGTGAGAAAGAGTCACACCTGTGTTGGTTAAAAGCAAAATGTGAGAAAGAGTTTCAGGAAAGTCCATGTGAGAGGAGGAAAAGTCTTATGTGATTCTCCATGGTAACTGGAGACTCTTCCCACCATTTCTCTAGCCTTCATCTCAAAACACATGTATGGGGCGATACACAATCCATGCCACTTGGCTATCTTGTATCCAATTGCATAATTTGGCTTTTTTACACCATGCTAAGGTCAAACCAGGTCTGTAAGCACTGGCTCATGCTGAGCCATAGATAACACTGTAGGAAATGTGCAATATGTTATGGTAGATGTACAGCCCACTTTGAGCTATTTCAGGGTGAAGCCTTACCTACCTGGTGGTATTAGAGTCGGGGTGTCGTAAGCTTCCCCCCCCCCCAAGCTGCCGGGAAGCAGGCAACATCGTAAACCCACCACTCTAACCACCGCGCTGAACCGTCGCTGGTTGTATTAATCAGGTACAACTATGGTTAGCTCAGCCTCTGCTTGGCTAAACACCTAGCTAGGGATCATCGTCGCCTGCTCTACCTTCGTGGGGTTGTCTGTAGTACCTATCTTTATGCCATACACTTATAGAAGTGGAGCCAAAAGGCAAGGCAGGAAGGCAGCTACTGCCTTTGAATACAACAGGAACTGTAACCCAGCCCCAACTGCACTTTGCAGCATAACCCCCTGGGAACGAGCTCAAGCCGCCCGACAGTTGGAGAGGCCTCACCTCCCAGTTCCCTCTACCTCCTTATTTCATCCACCATTCAAGACCACCGGCCAGCTGCATCCGGTCGTCACCGACTTCTATCAGGGACTCCTGTGCTACTGGGGATAGCAAACATGTGGCTCTGGAGCATCAGGACCAGCAGCCCTCCGCAGGCACCCTTCAGCACCACCAGCTGCAGCACCACCTCCGCCCAAGGATTGAGCACGAGTTCCGGCTGACCTCAACAGCAACAGCAGCTGAGTCAAGAACTACCCCGGGCCATGCCCAATACATGTAAACCAGTGGCTGTGTGCCAACCAGTAATACGAAGGACAGCCAAGCCCACAGCTGACTTTGTGCCATGCCGTCAAGCCACGCGTCCTAGTCTATACACCGGCTGAGGTCCGGTTAGCAGCAAGTAAAGTCAGCCAAGCATACCGCCTGTCTCTGATCAACACACAAAAACTTGCCCGACCGTGACGTCGTCGTCAGTCACCTGATGTCACGCATCATCTCTTATACTGAATAAATTATAGTTTTATTTTATTGGGCGCCTTTCATTCATTGAGATCTTAACTGAAATTAGGTACTTAGTTCTTTAATACATTCAGTCTTCTGGGAAAATCACGAAACACGACGTAGCTCAGGGTAATTAAAGCAAGAACAATCTCATTTCGGTAAAACGTCAAACTTAACCTCAATTATTTGATTTTTAAATATGTCCGAGAAATTTTTGCGCAGTAAAATTTTATAGGCACTACTTTTAAATGTTATTAATGTGATAACCAATTTTAAATCAATCAAGTTACAGTTCAGGTAGGCATGCGTATGCAAGGACACAAAAAAAAAAAACTAAATAAAGGTAGAACACTTTAATTTACAAGTTTATAAAGAGTTCAATCAAGATAGATAAAGATAAATGTAGATATCTCAATTCCAACGATAACTGCATTCAGGGCCCGGCCTTTCCAAGCCTAGCCTGCATTCTGAAGCTGGAAGTATTGAAGTCAAAGCACTAAAAATACTAAATTACTTTATATTGCGTTTGAGGGCTTCTTCAGTGATTTTGCCCATGCAACTTCAGACCCAAGACATTTGTTTCGGCATCGCTAACTAACTTTACGTCGGCGCAACATCGTAACAAAAAAAGACAAGCTGACGTCTGCAAGCCCTACGTCATGCTGCGTGAGAAGAAATTAACCGAAAGCGATCTCAAAATCACAATCTTTTTTCAAGCTGAGCTTTGTTCAAATTTTAAATATGTTCCAAACAGGTAACACAATAAACAAGATACTCATTCCAAATCAAAATATCAGCTTCACCACAAAGAAATACCTTTAAAAGAATCACAAATTTCAGTAAGGTTTCTAAGTACAGAGTTCTATGAGTCTATGAAAATAAACAAATATTGTTTCTTTAAATACCTTGCTTAGCAACCACAATTAACAATATCTGCCATTGATAAACATTTAACTGAACTGACAAGAATAATTAAAAAATAATTATTTTCGAACATAATTCTTTGTATTAACTCTTAGTAAAATGAAATATTACCTGAGGGTAAATTTACAAAAATACAAAAAATGTTTATAATAAGGTTATAAACACAAATTACACAAAATAACCATCTACTTCAATCTATAGTAATGCTATAGAACATACTTAAAATTCAATTCTTGATTACAAAACAGTACGTTGTCTAATAATTTACATTGATTAAACATGGATCGCTAATATTACATTTAAGAAATATTGACAATTTTATACCCAACCTGACACGTTAACATATTATAGCTTTTCAAACCATCTCATAAAAATTGTTCATGATAGCTCTGAAAATGGATTAATAAAAAATGCACCTTTAATTTTTCTTGCAGACAAAGCAATGAGAGATAATCATAAGCAATGAATTCTGTGAACTTTGATAAGTGGATCCTTAATCAGTTATTATCAAAACTTGTAGAAAAATTTGTGGTTGTTAACAATGCACAATATTATTATTCAATTTGAGGAAATAAACTCTTTTCAAAGTATGCAGTGTAAAAGGAAATGGTATAATGAATTACAGGAAACAGTGTCGCTTTTTTTCAAGATATGTAAAAGACAGAGCTTAATGATTTAACTATATAGAACAGAAGGTCTGAAAAAAATATTTAGCATCAATCTACTTTAAAAGTTACATGGCTATGATGCTCTTAGACTGCCTCTGTATATGTGCAATTTTAATACTATTGAACTGGCTTTATTAAAAGCAAAGAGAATTATCTGGGAAAGGAATATTACAGTTAGCTTGTCCTTCACAAAGATAATGGAAGTCACAAGGGAAGTAGCTTTCTCCATCACTGAAGAAGACTGGCCAAGATACTGTTCACATGTGTGAGAAATAGAATCTGAGTATTGGCAGAAACACTGTTGTGTGGAAGAGACTATTGACAATTCTATGATATGTTTATACCTTGAATCCTATACCTCAAGTGACATCTGTGAAATTTTTGCCTCTTCAAAATCTGAACTAGTGCTGCAACTAAATGAAAGCGAATTAACTATAAAGAAATGACAGTCCAGTGATTTAGGCAAGCAATACACACGTTTTCATTCAAATTATTTAAGATATATGCATGTACATCCATTTTTATTTTTTTGTTCATGTCATTAAAATAGATTGATATGTTTTTTTTTTTTTTTCCCCCATTTTTCTTTGGGATTTCTTATTTGGAATGTTGTGTTTCACTGTAATTAAAAAACTAAGACCTTTCTCGTATGCATACGAGTGTAAGTAGGTTACTTTGTAAATTAAACGCTTCACACAACATATTGATAAGGACACTAATGTAACTATGATGTTACCAGGGGTTCTTAAGCTGATAACGGTTGGGTGTTTCATCTTATAAAATACTAGAAATGTCAGCATGTAAGCCATATGACGACATTTATTTAATGTGATCATGAAAGATACCGAAAAAAAAAATTAATTAATTTCTTGTTAATCTTAAATTTAAAGGATATTATTGAAAACAACCATAGAATAGATATTAACCCAGGCATATATCATGATAATGATATTTATTGTGTGGGTATTAAATTAAAATCTTTTCACAAGTCAATATTTTCTATATGTGTAGTGTGAGGCACAGATGAGGATGGCGACCTTTCTGCCCGCTTAGTGCTATCACCGTACTCATTCCAGAGATTAACCTTCTCGTGAGATCCGGACAGCACCACCTTCTACTCCTGTTGGCATTACCAGCAATGTCCAAACAATACAGAAGAGTGGAGTAGCATCTACAATTAGCACATACTACTTCTTGTCCAACCTGCCAGGCAGCCTGGGACATGTAAAGGGCACGCAGAAAGGAGTTCTCACCCATCACCATCCTCCAGGGCTAACAGGACAGGGTCAGGCATGTGAAGAGCTTTGAATTCCCTGGACCAACACCCAGGAAAAAACTAACAAACACTTTTATTAACCAACATTCAACAAATTGTACGATCAGTGCAGGTAACTTTGTACCACACATTTTTATTTAAAATTACGGCTTTACAACCCCCACTTTGATGTATACTTCATAGTTTAACTTCTTATTAAAGAATAATGCTGTAATATTATGGAATCATTCATTTGAAATTTAATACAGCAGGTGGTACAAAGTGGCCCTGGCTGGTACAATGTTACCCCAAATGACTGTATAATGTTGTCTTAACGTGATGCATCAGCTAAACAAGAAAGAATGAGTTTGTGAAATAATTAAACTATTTTTACACTGTAAACTAGATTTTACTGTTTGTAATTTAATCAAGACCCAACATAATAAATTATAAAAGAAAAATTATAGCATGAAACCAACTGGCTAAACCAACAAACTGGAAATATTTTATATAAGCAGATAAACAGATTCAACTTTTATACAAATTTTTGAGAACCCATTATGTATGAAATCATACGAATGTCTATACTCATAAACTACTCTGCTCTATGGCATATTTCTGCAGAAGATGTACCATATTATCTAATGACTAACAGCAAGACATGACACGAGGGGCCACAGCTGTGCCCGCTAGCTACAGTAGAAGTACCTTGGCTTGCAGGCGGCTGACGAGCGTGGCCTGGTGCTGTTGAGCAGTGCGGTACGTCTCCAGCCGGCGCCTGTAGTTGGCCGCCTCATCCTCCAGTCGATGTCGCAACTCCTGGTTCTGGCGCAGCAGGAGCTCTGGTGCCAACCCCGTGTCTACAACCCCTCCTATCTCCATCTGCACCAATCACACACATCCTGTACTACACCTGCAGTTCTGCCACCCAAGCCATTACTTCATTAAAATTAAGTTAATGGTACATGTTATTGCCTCCCCCACACATGTTTATGACTTTTCACTAACCAGTGCATAAGATACACAAATGTTCAAGGATTACCCAGAATTTAAAAAAGTAACCTCAGCCATAGATATTCCACATTTTCAAAATTGCTTGTTAATACACCTACATTTTAAAATGTTCAGCTAATCTTGCAGCAGTTTACATACCATACTTACTGAGACATGATATCACTAATACCTATACTCACGTGGTCTCATAAATTTTTTTTTCAATTGTAACCTTTATTTTGTTTTAACTTTCGTGATGCTGAAATATAGTAATTTATTTCTTAACTGCATTAGTAATCATTGCAAAACTTACAATTCATATGTATTTTTAAGGAATATAACATTAATTTTTAAAACTATGGGATGTCTGGCAAGTGAGCAGCACATAACACTTGCAGTGGTGCAGAGCTCTCAAAGAGAGGTGCACTAAACACACACCCACAAGAAACATACAACATTTGCCAGGTGCTCCATTTAATTTTTACAAGCTGAATAACATTTTTTTTATTGGTGATTTTACAAGCCAAGAAAATTGTGGTACTTCATAATAATAAATGTATGGATATTCTTTGTATAGGCTGTTCACAGTTACCTCAGACTTTTCTGAAGACCTGCTAAAGTTTTACTTCCAGGCTATTCCTTCGCCTCATGCAAACAAAGCTAAACTAAGTATATAGGAAATTACACCAAATCGACACAGCACCGAATTAGTGCACACTCAGNTCATGCAAACAAAGCTAAACTAAGTATATAGGAAATTACACCAAATCGACACAGCACCGAATTAGTGCACACTCAGTGTATTACTTTCCATAAGAACTATTTCTTACTAGGCATTACCAACACACATTTTTTTCCCCTGTTTTTATTATTATTAATTAAATTTAACTAAATANCTATTTCTTACTAGGCATTACCAACACACATTTTTTTCCCCTGTTTTTATTATTATTAATTAAATTTAACTAAATATAAGGTACTTTTATATTCATACATTTAGAAAACTCTTGTAATATGTAACACTTTTAGGAAACAACCAGACACGTCATATAAAGAGTAATTTTTTCAAAGGTTTGATTCAGAAAGTGTGAAGAAACCACAAATAGACTATATCAGTATTGTGTGACATGAATTTNATTTTTTCAAAGGTTTGATTCAGAAAGTGTGAAGAAACCACAAATAGACTATATCAGTATTGTGTGACATGAATTTTAACATACTTCAGTTGGTAGGTCCGGGCTGAGCAGCGAGGGTTTAAGTAGCAACCAGAGAGGGACCAGGTAACAGAAGTAGAGCTAACTGAAGAGGTAAGCACTAATGAGGCCACAGGAACGGAGAGTGTGGGCAAGCAAAGTAAGAGGGTAAAGCAGCAAGATAGCATAAAGTTAATGGTGGTGAACTGTAAGAGTGTGTACAGCAAGCTGGAGAACTTCTGGAGTCAGGTTGATGGATGGGGCGGACATATGTGGTAGCAGTGGAGACTTGACTGAGTGAGGAAGTGCTTAACAGTGAATATAGGCTCTGTAACGTTGGCCGCTACAGTTACACCCGCTATAAGTTGCTGACTTGCACTCGACTAGCTCAAGACGGAGGAACACGAAACTCTGTACAATGGACGCCAATTAATTATGAAATAAAGTAAAGTTCCGGTGTATTTTGTTCCATGCTTTTATTTACTATTAAGTGATNTGGACGCCAATTAATTATGAAATAAAGTAAAGTTCCGGTGTATTTTGTTCCATGCTTTTATTTACTATTAAGTGATGCATTTCACATCTGAAGTTCAGAATATGCAGAGTACGAACCATTCACAGGTAAATAGACTATTGCAGAACAGAGCCACAGTCGTTTACGACTTATTCATGTTATAAAACTTGCCCGATGAAATAACCAATGCAGTGACCTCCCACACCGGCGGAGAAATAGTCTAGTAAGGTTTAGAGTGCTGGTGTGGGGATTAGCGCTAAGCCTGACGCGGCCTAGGCGAGCACTTCTTCAAACGAGCGATTTGAGACAACTTGTAATGATGCAGTATTCTTAATTTTAGGGACACGTGTTTCAATTTTGTTCGTTTTTCTTAAGCTTTGCTAAGTTTCGTAATATTTTTATCGGGTTTCAAATTAAAAGCCGGGGTGGTTCATTTTACCGTGATAGTTTGTTTATCTGGCATACGCTTGCTGTTTTACGTTTATCAGGCGTCTGTTTACCGTTTTGTTTCGAACATCGTAGTTTTCAGTTTTTTTGTTAAGCGTCAGCATTATTTAGCTTTTTTTCAGAATGTGTCAACAAGTTTTGTACAACGCAGTTTGGATGACACTGCTGGCAGATGCTGGATGCCAGGCCCTTATCACAGGAAAGGGGGGTGATAGGCAGCACAAATACACGCGTGCCTGTCGTCCTTCAAGCAGTGCTTCAGGTCAGTCGCCCTTGAGGGCAGGTCAGTGCAGGGAAGAGGAAGAGAGTTGCCCTTCAGAGCAGTCGTCGTACAATGCTCACCTAGGCCGCGTCGGGCGTGACGCTAAACCCCCACATCGGCAACTAGACTTTGCTATTTTATTTCTCCGCCGGTGTGGGAGGTGTATGCATTTATTATTTCTTTGGCCAGTTTTTATAAAAAGAATTAATTTGTAAACGACTGTGGTGCTGTGATGCACTTGTATGGTTATCTGTGCACGTTTCGAACTCTGCATATTATGAACTTCGGCTGTGAAATGTGTCACTTCAAGAATAAATAAAAGGATAAAACCAATACCCTGGAACTTGACCTTATTTCTTAATTAAGCGGCGTCCATTTTACTGAGTCTCGTGTTCCACCTCTGAGCTAGTCGAGTGCAAGTCAGTAATTTATAGTCGGCTTGGTAATTGTAGCGCCCAACGTTACAAAATGACTNAAGCGGCGTCCATTTTACTGAGTCTCGTGTTCCACCTCTGAGCTAGTCGAGTGCAAGTCGGCAATTTATAGTCGGCTTGNTTTACTGAGTCTCGTGTTCCACCTCTGAGCTAGTCGAGTGCAAGTCAGTAATTTATAGTCGGCTTGGTAATTGTAGCGCCCAACGTTACAAAATGACTTCCAACTGACCTTATCCACTGCTTGAAGGGTGACAGGCACACGTGTATCTGTGCTACCTATCACCCCCCCTCTCCTGAAATAAGGGTCTGGCCACGCATGCTCTCCACACGTTATCGAAACTGCGTTGTAGGAACTAAAACTGCGCTGTCAACATATAGATAAACAAACTTCTCGTACAAAACTTGTTGAGGCAGTCTGGAAAAAGCTAATCTAATGTTGACACTACTGAAACTGAAAACTACGACGTTCGACACGAAACAGCAAACGTCTGCCTGATAAACGTACTATCACGGTAAAATAAACCACCACTGCTTTCATTTTGAATACCGATAAAAATATTACGAAGCTTACCAAAGCTAAAGAAAATGAAACACGTGTCCTGGTCCCGAAAATTAAGAATACTGCGTCATTACAGCACGATAAGTTCACCACATTTTCAGAAGAGACAGGAATAGGAGAGAGGGAGGAATAATGGTGTGGGTAAGAGAGGGACTGAAAGTGTCAGTAGAATGGATTAGTGAAGATGTTGAGGTGATGGAAATTAAATAAGTGCGTGTAGTAGTAGGAGGATTACATTGCTGGCAGCGTATAGGCCACCAGGACAGGAATAGCAGGCAATTGTGACAATCAAGGAGAGGGTTGAGAGGTTAAAGGACAGGCAGCGGGTTGTAGCAGGGGATCTGAATATGCCAGGTGTGAGATGGATAGAGGGAGCAGAAGGGATGGGCAGCATGATGCAGAGAATGGCAGAGCAGTTAGTCAACAGAAGCTTGCTCCAGGTAGTAGAAACGGCAATTATTAAGATTAGGGGCTTTTCTGAAAAACATTAAAAAAATTCAAAATTATGATATATTTCTACTCTACTAATCACGTAGAACACGAATATACTAGGGGTGTAGCTTTAAAATAAGTACAACATATTTAAACAAATGTAACAAATTTCCGTTATGTGCGAGCCGTTTGGCCAGTGTGTTTACGTCGACGTTTCTGAACGAAACGTCCTAGACCAACAAAAGTTGCATTATTGGGTTCTGCACAGCTTACCTTGTTCATATTCAAGAGGGTGTAATGTTAAAATAAGTAGAACATATTTTAAAAAAAAAGTGAAATGTACGAGCAGCTTACGTGGTTTGTTTACGTCTATTAACGTCTACCACCATTATTAATGGCAGCGCATTGCTGATTCCATACTACCTACTGGCCACGGATGTCATTACGGGCATTTTAACGGTAAATTAAAAACATATCAGTCGCCTTTGCGTCTTTGCCGGGTCTAGTTCTGAAGGATTTAAAAACGGAGAAAGCAATAATGAGTGCTTCTGTGTGTTATATTTGACTGTAAACAAGTGTTTCATTGCGTTATATTTGGCTGAAAACTAGAGATTCAGTGCATTATATTCGCGTTATGTGGAGGATTTGTGGAACATGGTGTGTCGTCGAGTGAGGAAAGGTTGAATTGGCCGTTGACAGAGGAATTATATCAGGTGAATAAATTGATATTCTTTTGGTGTGTTTTAAGGTCCCTTTAAATCCCTACAATCCTAAATTCGTAGTTTAATGTAAAACCCAAAAAACCTAGGTTAGTGTATAACCCTAAAATCGTAGGTTAGCGTAAAACCCTAAAATCCTAGGTTAGTTTAAAACCCTACAATCCTAGGGTAGTGTAAAACCCTAAACTCCTAGGTTAGTTTAAAACCCTACAAGCCTAGGTTAGTTTAAAAATGTAAAATAGTGATTCACCCATCCTGGGGTTAGGTTCTGTTATGTTAGGTGGGCACATATTAAGAAATTAGTCGTACGTTAATGCCCCTCATATATTCGTGTTCTGCATCATCAGTAGAATGGAAATATACCATTTTCCGTGAATTTTTTTTGTGTTTTTCAGAAAAGCCCCTAGACTTAATAATTACCGTAGAAACATCTACAAGTTGGAATGAAGAGGATGTTGGGTCAGTGCTGGATGTGATTTTGGTCAGACCTGGAAATGCTGTAGTTGGTATAATAGTATTGGATGGCATAAGTGACCATGATATTCCTGTTGTAGAAATTGGGCTTAGCAGGATGAGGGAAGAGCAAAATGCAGATAGGTTGGTGTGGCAGTATGGGAGAGGAGATAAGGGGGCAGAAATCTTCCTGAGGGATAGTTTCAAAAAGTGGTCTATGGAGGTAAGTGTAGAAGGCTTATGGGAAGAATTTAGAAGAATAATAGAGGATATATTGGAGAAATTTGTCCCAAAGAAAAGATTAAGGGCTGGACGGAGATCAACCATATTATGTACAGGAGATTCGAAAAATGAAAAGGGAGAGTAGAAAATTACATGCCAAGTGGAGAAATGAAGGGATGACAAGAGCTAGGAAATTGATGAAACAGATAGGAAGGGAGCTTAAAAGGAAGATCAAACAGGCAAAGAATATATTTTTAGGAAATATGATGGAAAAAGCAAAAAGGCAAGGGATGGAGGAAGTTGTTTAGGTATATTATGACGATAAGAGGAGGAGAGGAATGGATCCCTCTGTTGAAAAAAAAGGATGGCTGGACTGTGACAAATGACGAAGAAAAATCAGAGATACTGAAAGTCCAGTGCTTGCCAGTGTTTGAGGCACATGAATATTGGAATAAGGAAGCTAATGGGAATTAAGGGTTGTTTAGTAAGTTTATGATGAGGGAGCGTGAAATAGCAATGGTAATCATGGGGTTGAAGAGCAATAAGGCAGTGGGACTAGACGAGATATGGAACGCAGCCCTTAAATTTGGTGGGAGAGAGTTAGTGATATATTTGGAGGTGGTGTTTGGCAAGTCCTTAGAAGATGGTAAGTTGCCACAAAGTTGGAAGGAGGCATTGGTTTTCTCAATATACAAGCAGGGGGGGATAGGGGGAGGCCAGGCAGCTACAGATCGGTGATTCTCACATTGAGTACAAGAAAGGTAATGAGGAGACTGGTGGTTCAGTATGTGGTAAATGTTATGAACACGATGAATTGGTTGCAGGAGTCCCAACATGGTTTAAGGAAAGGATACCAATGTGAAATGCAGCTAGCTGGGCTGTTTAGAGGATCTGGTGCAGGCAGTTAATGAGGGGAAGCCGGTGGATGCCTGCTTCATAGACTTTGAGAAAGCGTTTGACAAGGTGCCCCATGGTATATTGATGAAGAAAGTGGATGAGCTGATACAGGGCAAGTGGGTAGTGGAATGAATGGATTGGGGACTTCCTCAGGGAGCGAAGACAGAGGGTGAAAGTGGGGGAGGCGATATCAGGTTACATCAGGGGTACCGCAGGGAAGCGTGCTGTGTGTGTGTGATAAATGATAAAATTATTATGTGTGATATAAATGTTTCAGAGCCCTTTGTTGTTTACAATAAAAGTAAATGACATGGGTTTGGAAATTAAGGAAAAAATAAGATTGTTTACAGATGATTGTGTATTGTATGATGTTGAGGGGAGGGGGAACTTGCAGGCAGACATTGACAGGATACGGTCGTGGACCATGGAGAATAAAACAACGATAAATGTAAGAAAAACAAAGGTAGTGAGGTATACAAGGAAGAAGGCGCTAAGCAGGAACATGCACAGTTGGAAGGGGCAAGAGATAAAAGAAGCAGCAGAATATAAGTATCTANGAAGAAGGCGCTAAGCAGGAACATGCACAGTTGGAAGGGGCAAGAGATAAAAGAAGCAGCAGAATATAAGTATCTAGGGATTGTATTGCAGGGAGACCTTTGATGGAAAAAACAAGTAGAGATGGTGGTTACAAAGGGAAGAAGGGCTTTGGGTATGTTATGAAGGGTGCTGAAGGGAGTCAGCTGTGAGATGGAAAAGGCATATGACACAATGATATGGCCTATGTTAGAATACGCGGCAGCAGTATGGACCCATACGTGGAGGTGGATGTGCGAGAGCTAGATAAGGTACAAAGAAGGGCAGCAAGATGGGTGAAGGTTAAGTGGAGATGACAGTGGCAGGATGGTGAGGATGAAGGGAAACTATATGCCATCAGTAATGATGAAAGAAATGGGGTGTAGCTTATTGAGGGGCAGGAGGAGAATTAAAATGCTGGTCAAGACACACAGGATGGAGAATGGAGAGGGAGGGTGGGGAAGTTTACGCTGCCAGCTAAGTAAGGGGGTGTTTAGAGGGAGAGGAAACAACAGTGAGAAGATTCAGAGGGTATGGAGAACGGAGTGGGATAGGCAGAGGGATACCGCCCAGTGGGGAGCTTTCACCTCTCCCCTACTCGACCAAACCCCTCTTCCACGCTCTTCCTGAACTTTCCAACCGCACTCACAGATACCAATTCCCCACGCAACACATTCCACTCCCTCCCAAACATCACAAGCATAGACTGCCTATCCCGCTCCGTTCTACTCCACACACTGAAGCTTCTCACTGTTGTTTCCTTTCCCTCTAAACACCCCCTTACTTAGCAGACAGCGTAAACTTCCCTTCGACCACTCCTGTACATTTGACCAACCTTGCAACTTTCCTCCTAGCCTTCAACATACTCCACCCCATTTATTTCATCATTGATGGCCTATAGTTTCCCCTTCATCCTCACCATCCTGCCCTGCCTTCACCTCCTACCCTTCCCACAACTTGCTGCCATTCTTTGCACCTTCTCTAGCTCTTGCACCTCCACATCCACGTGCAGATCCCATATATTCTAACATCGTTCTAACAAAGTAAATTTCCTAATTTCTCTGCAGCTAGTAATATAAGTGATCAGAGTCTTACATCGTGCAGGGGTGCTATTATTAACACTTTCTTTTTTTTAACTAACTACTCTAAAACTAAGAGTTATATGAGCCCGCGGTAGGGACGGGAGTTAAGTGTGTCTCAGGGCTAAGCCCCATACCCCTACAAGGAAGGGATTTCATGCAAGGAGACATGCATCACGGCAAAGAGGGATTGGGCTGCCATGGCCTGCTTTTGGCCATGACAACCTCCCTAAGTGTACTTATAGCTAAACTATATTTAGAAGAGAATCATAGTCACCGTAAAAACCCTTTCGACAGGAAAGAATATTATTAATACGCCCATAGAATTTACCTTATATACTTGCTACACATAGGGGTTAGCCGGTAACAAAAAATCAATACAACCGCTCATTTTGAAAGCAAAGGCGCATTCCATTGTCCATAAAAAAAATCGAACATTCTATTGTCATAAAGCACATTCATATTTTCTCCTACGACAATATTTGACAACATTTGAAGGCAATATACGTCCATGAAATATTAACTTCCAACCAATTTTATCAAATTATCTTCAATGTGTTTGAAAATGTGTCATACACTCAAAGTTTTTACTGGTAGAAACTAATTTGAATTATTATTAGAATATTATCTTCATAGTGAGATAATTAATGCTTTTGGTTTTTCCATGCAGCCCATTACAGGAACAAATGTAGGGAATGTTGTAATTCATTTTTGTTTGTTTAAAAATACAAATTTTATTTATCAGAGATGTTTCCTGCAAAATGAAAATTTCATGCGTTTCAGTTTGTGGTATTTTGTGAAATGTTTACTTAAATAGCATTCATGCACAGACAGCATTTAAATATATTAATAATTAATTATTAATAACATATTATTATTAACATCTTCTTACCCATGGTTTATAGAGTATAAATGTCCCACTGCCAGAGACAAAACACGTGTTTATAATTAAATATGAACGGCACTGTTAAGGGCATCACTGACAACTGGTGTCTCATTTAAAAAGGGTTACAGGATGCACTAATTAAATTCTCTAAAAGTTATGGAATTTATTTGATCCTGTTGACCATGTGGTCGCCACTTTTCACTTACAGTACTTTGTTACCCGTGTAGGGATTTCCTCACATTAGTTTGCTGTACTGTTAAAAATTACACTGTAATTGTGACAGGTTGATTATACCATTTAATGAGTCTGTGACATCATTATGCCTTATGGCACTTTTTTTTGTGGTAATGTGGTCAACAACGAACCCCATGCCGAAAAACAACAACAGCCGACAGACAAATAGTGGGTAATGAAGGAGAAATACTAGACGTGATCACAAATACTACTCTTTTCGGTAGAGGCCCATCAATATTGGAGGGAAAGAAAGGCCAAGGAACAGGGGATAGCAAGGAAAGAGTGGGCCGGTCACCAAGGACATCTAACAGGGCACCAAATTCTTAAGATCAAATAACAATACCGTTCGCAAAATAAAAACCGAGCGAGAACGACACAAACTACCTGAGGGTCCTGAAAAAGTACCGAAGGGTAAGAGACAGGAAAAATCACACGAAGCCTACGACGAGCAGCATACAACGAACTTCTATCGCCTCCAGTGGAACACTGAAACCAAAGATGAGTCAGATTGGCACTATGGGCATTCCTTCACAGGAAAGATTAAAGACTATATGAAGTTTATACAAATGAGACTGGGATGCATTATGATCTAAAAGGAGAAGAAAAGAAGTAACTGCTACACCACGAGAACTATAATGATGATATGTTCCAATGCCAAAAAATGTCCTTGTTTAATAGGGGATATAAAACCGAGAAGGAAAGTAGGGGCTTCGAGACATCCTGTTAAACACTCAATTTCGCAAATTTGCCTACCATCTCATTTCCCTGAATCCCGACATGCCCTGGTACCCACAGGAGAAGGACAGGAACATTTAGTTTATCCAAAAGAACATACTGTTCCCGTATGAAATATATAAGCACTTCCTTGTGGGGAATAGGAGAAGACAAGGCCGTAAATACATTATGTGAATCAGATTTAATCAGAGGATTTAAGACTTTGAAATTGTAAACATAACGAAAAGCCATATACACTGCAAAAACTTCGACATAATAAATTATGGCAGTAGAAAGGAGTTTAAAAAACCCAGAACATTTATGTGAAGTTTAAAAATAAGCAGACCCAACACCTTCAACAGTTTTTGAGGCATCAGTGCAAATCAAAGAACAGTCGGGATATTCAGCAGCTGTAGCCTTAGATTCTTGTTGAATAACAATGGGAGAAACCGATCTAGAGGGGGAAAGAAGATAGGACAAGGAAAACGAAACGAAACCTTATACTGCAAACGGTGTAACAATCTAGGTGGAGGGTAAACAAAACATACTGTCGTTAATAATAATTTCGGTAGGACGTAACCAAGGATGTCAACCACCTGTACAATACCCCTTACACGAAAATCACGAGTACAAATCCAATGTTTCCCTTGCAATAGTCTATAACGGTCGGACAATGACATAAGGAAATATTCCATACGGAAGACCATAATGGTCACCAAGAATAAGTCTGAGACAAATGTTCTGTATAGTCTCAAATACGTTCACCAAAAGGAGGGGCAACTGACCAGTAATCGGAGTACCGTAATCTAAAACAGACCGAATAGTAGAGACATAAAAGAACATAAAGGAAAAAAGCTAGATCCCCAATGATAATGGGCGAGAGTCTTAAAAATATTAATTCTTTTGTGACATTTGGTAATAGTCCATCCACCATGGGTCTATAAAAAGATACCCAAATACCGTACCTTTGTCACACAGGGAAGTGGATAACCGCTGATGGTTGGAGAAGGAAATGGTGACTGGGACTGTTCACACTTAATATACAGGGTGAGACTCTTATCCACAAAAAGATTAAAACCATGATCATCCAACCAAAGTGATAAAGTATCAAGGGCTGTAGTCAAAGAAGTACATGCTTTGTCATAGGAGATACATTCAACCCAAAGTACAATATCATCAACATATTGAATAGAACGAACATGGGAGCCCAGGTGAAATATGATGACTTGGGTATATAAGATATATAGCAAGAGACAGAGTACTACCTTTAACGAAACCATTGGACACCTGAGGAACGAAAACTGCTCCATCAGGAACTCTAGGCATATAACGACGAATGCTAAACAAATAATGGATACATCGTATAAGAGTATATGGTGATCCTAGTTTACACATTTTATCATAAAGAAGTTTAAGATTAACATTATAAAAGGCCGNGTTTAAGATTAACATTATCAAAGGCTGATTCCAAGTCTAAAAACACAGTACCCAATACATGCAGGTGAGCATAAGCATTCCGAATACGTGAATACAATACAGCAATTGCTTCCAGGGTACTAACACCAGAACGAAAACCAAGTTGATCTGGACAAGTTAACAATGATATTCTAACCACCAATTAAACCTGTGTTTCACCAATCTCTCAAAAAGTTTTGCCAAACAAGAACACAGTGCAATCGGACTATAAGACTCTGTTGATAGAGGAGATTTATCAGGTATCAAAATCGGGACTATTTCAAAATCCCTCCACACATTATGGATATAACCATAACAGAACACTTTATCATAGAATTGAGCTAACCAAACGAGAGTGGCGAGAGGAAGGTGCTTAAGGAGACCATAAGAGATGTAATCCAATCCAGATATGGTATTACATGCAGTGTACAAACAATGTCTTAATTCCTCAACTCTAAATGCCCGGTAAAAAAACCTGATGATCACGTGAAGCCGCACGAGAAACAACTGTAGGAAAACAGAAGGTAGCATCCTCCGAGACGGTATCAGGGGCAATGCGATCCATAAAAGCAGTTCAAGGGGGGGGGGAATATGCTGGGAATGCTGTCCCTCTTTACTAGCGCGAAAGGCTTTATATTTACCCCATAATATACGAGAGGGAGTAATACTAGAAAGTGAAGCACAAAAAGTATTCCAGCTAATCTTTTTACGTTCAGACCACAACTTTCACGCCTCTGCTTGGCATTTCTTAAGATGTAGAAAATTGTCCAATGTAGCCTGACATTTATATTGAAGTGCATTCAAACGATGGCGATTAACATCGTCACATTGTCTATCTCACCAAGTGGAACCATGTTTCCGACCACCAATACGAAAAGGGCAAAAGTGCATAGAACTTTTAGCAGTTTCCAAAAGAGATACATAGAAGACATCATAAACCATGTTAATATTAAAAGCAGTATTCAGAGGGAAATACGTTGTTGCTTCCGACATTAAGAAAGATAATTTACACCAAATCAGCCCCACTATATAACAATCGGCATCGACGAAACATAGAGGAAGGTGACGGTTGAGTTAGTGAAGAAGTGAGGATATTCGGAAAGTGATCACTACCCCATGTATCATTATGTACCGGCCAGGTTAAGCACCTTGAAAGGCTAGCAGAAACAAAAGTTAAATAAATTGCAGTTGAGCGGAAATGTGGATGCCCGAGCCATGAAGGTTGCGTACTATTCAGTAAAGTAAAATATGATGTCAGTAAAAATTCTGCCAAATGGCGACCAGTAACATACTCGAAGGGATTACCCCACAAACGATGGTGGCAATTGAAATCGCCACTTACAATTACAGGTTGTGGAAACTGGGGTGAAAAAAGACGCCCAATCGTGTTCTGAACATCGAAACTTAGGATGGACATATATCGAGACGATAGTGATAGTTAAGCAGCCGAGAGTCGACTGAATCGCCACCGCATCAATGCCATGAAAACTGTCAGGATACGTAATATTAAAATTCTCACCAGCATGCGTATTCCTTAAATATGTAGCTGTCCCTCTGTTATCCTTAGGGGATACAAAAGACTGAAAGGATCTGATATAGAGAGGGGAGGTGCATAACATCCGGGTTTCAGACAGCAGAACAACATCTGTATTATGAGCATCTAAATAATGAAGGAGGGGAATTCTATCAGACAGGAGAGATCTAGCATTCCACTGTACAGCGCAAAAACGCGAAAGAAACAAGGGTAGCAAGAAAGTGGAAAAGAATAGAACACACGCTCACCTCAAAAAGATACATCCCCTTATAGGAGAATTTGAAGAAATTATTAAACAAGACTCTCGTGGTCAAAATTATATGTCGAATCTTTTTTTGCTTTGGTAAACATATGCTCAATTGTGTCGATCAAAGAATTCAATTTGTCATTATTAAAACTAGGTACTTCACGTACCTCAGCAGATGGAACCTCATAAGATAATGGGGCACGAACAGGAAAAATAATATTGTCGACAGCATCCGGTTTGAATTGAGCATAATAGTCTCTGATATTAAATGAAGGAGTAACGATGTTGGAAGTCACTGGAGGAAGTGCCTTGTAACAAGCAGTATATCCATCGGACCTCACTGTGGTCATTCGGGAGGGTGGTGTGTAGTTTAGTGTAGCCAATGAATACGAAGCCGGGAAGGCTGGAGGCGATGACGTGGGAGGGAAAACTGATGGTGTGAGCAGAGGTGGGAATTCAGCCAGTGAGGTGGGTGGGGACATAATTGGATGTAATGATTGTGGTTGTTGCACCGGAAAGACCCTGAAATATGGCTAGACTTTGGTTTTGGCATCCGCATACGGAAGGTTGTAGTATGCCATGACACATTTTACTTCACATTCCATTTCCCAAACTGGGCATTTAGCCTTGTCATGCGCTATGTGTTGACCAGAGCAGTTCATACATACAGTTGTATCTGCAGTAGTACATTCTGATATATCACGAGGTAGATAACAAGCAGGGCAACGCACATTCTTTTCGCAGCAATGTTTTTGGGTATTCCCGAAGCGGAAACATCGAAAACACTGCAACACAGATTGTACCCGAGGATGGACTTTAAACAGCTCTTTATATATTATGATTTCAGTAGGTAAGTGTTGCCCTTCAAAGGTCAGGCTCACCAGTCTGATAGGTACTCGTTCCGATAGAGTTCCATTAACCACATGTTTGGATAACCTCTCAATAGATAAAATCTTGCAATCGTATTCCAAACCTTCGCGAATGTCATTGATCGACATATCGAGAGGAATGCCATATGTCAAACCTTGGCGTTATACAATAGTAGTATGGATAGTTACAGACACATTCAATTTCGTCGGCAATTCTGAAGACATAGACTAATTGGCTTCAATACCATACGTAAAAGTCATTTTCAGTTTTGCTGGACCTGCTCATTGGATATGTAAAATATATCAGTTGGGATTAAGTTTACGACCTAAATAAATGGGGTGTAGATTGCCAATATTCGTATCTTGCGACTCAACAAAAACAACAAAAGGCCTTGGACTATTCCAAGGATAGCATAACTGGGGGAGATTTAACCTACCTCGCAGCATTTAGAGGCTTCATCGAAGAGCCATCAGTCCATACACGATTTCTCTTTGCTTGACGACTATCATAATGGGCTTACCCAACTGATAATTTTCTCTTGTTTGCAGTTTGTTCATCGACCATCATTGCTTACCTGCGATCAATATTTATAGATCATAAAAACTATTTCGACCACATTACCACCACCTAACTCATGCATAGCGCCCACAGCAATCTACAAGTCACTAAGCATTCCACAACAACTCACAAACGAATAGCTTGTGGCACTGAAAGTCATTGCACTTACTTTGGCAGCATACCTTGAGCACATGGCCTCCGGATGTGTGGCGTGCCACCTGTATTTGGTGTATGTAGTCCCCACATCCTCCACTAGGTGGTGTGCGCGGGTTGACAATGGTTATGGGGGAAGCAGCAGTCGGCATCAAACGCCCCCCTGTGGGAGCCCTTTCGACCCCGCGCTCGGCAGGTGTTTACGGCATCTGGCAGTAAGGCTGCTCATGCTGGTGCCATGGCCACCGCTGGTAACAGTGTCTGTCAGCATCGGGATGCTGGCATCGTGGCATCTCGGTGGCTCAATGGTACTGGTGTGGTGCGGCAGTGCTGCTCTCACAGCAACAGTAGCACTGTGGAAGGTGCCAGCGGCACTGGGGTTGGCAGAGCAGGACGACGCCCGGAGCGTTGATGTCGTAGCCGTCGTTGTCCCGCGGTTTTCTTTGGGCGGGTGGTGATGTGGGCCAACCACTCGTCTCCGCACCCCTTGTCGACAGTCCAGTATCGGGCGTGTAGATGCTGGGCGTCAGTACAGGTAGGGGATGACATGGCATTGCTGCTGTGATGGTGGCTAGCAGCGATGCTGCTGTGTTGACTGGTGCATCTCCCCAGACCTCCTCGATGACTTACACTGCTCCCCTATTGGGTGTCGGGATGCCGTGTGAGAGTGCAATTATGAGGAGGTTGGGTGATGTCTACTGGAATGACAGCTGAAATGCCACACTGAACTGGTGTCAGAGGTACTGCATGCGAACTCCTACAGCCAGCTTCAATCGCAGTCACCAAACCGTAAATGGGTATCCGTGAGCCAGACATTGGTGTGATTGAAGGCAGTAGGGTAGCAGTTGCTGTAGGTGCTCATGGCATGGCAGTGCTGGTGGTCTGTAATGTGCTGGCAGGCAGTAGCAGAGACATGGCAGACAGCTCTATACTTCTTATATCTCCTCCACCGCTTCCTTTTTGGGCATAAGGATGCCGGGTGTGGATGGTTCGAGAAGCAGAGGTTGCACTGGTACTGCTGATTGGAGGAGTTTCCCAGGATAAATAGGGCGTCGTCTTCCCTTCTTCGATACATATTGGGCCTCTGGATGCTGGGCGTCGAGTGCTTGTCTGACCTGTTCTTAATCACCACTGGTTCCTTGTTCTTGTCTGTGTAGCCTTTTACTTCTTCCTCGTAGTCTGCTTGATTCCTGTCTGGCGACTGTGCGCCAGGCATCGAGGCAGTTTCCCTCCACTGACGGGTTGGCAAGACCAGGCTGGTGAGTAGGGAAGGAGGAGGTGGCTCACCATCCACTGCATAGCCTGTTGCCCTTATGTCGTCGCGATGGAATTTTATGGTGTGCTTGGTGCTGAGCTTGACAGTTTAGGTGCTCTCCCACAGCTTGGCAATGATAAGGTAAGGACCACTCAACTTCGCGACTAGGCATGCACAGAAATTTCGACTGCCTATTGACTATGGGTGTTCACGAACGTAGACAAGTTCGTCCACCTGCAGCTCCCTTGGTAATCGCTAGGTGGTAGGTAACCAGGTGTAAATGTACCATTGTCGTTGTTCATGTATCTACTGTACCACTTCCCAGTGTTTTTCTCTTTGATCCACGTCGTTTTCGAGCTGGCTCGACAGGCAGAGTAGCTCTCCAGGCCGAACTAGATTGCATCCCTGCAGTATTTCAGCTGGTGTTTTCCCTGTAGCGGCATTCATGCACCTGCGCAGGCAGAACAGGTCGGTCGGTAGGTGCTATGGCCAGTTGGTGTGGTGTTCTCCCACACACAATCTGTTGAGCTGAGTTTGTAAGTCTTGATACCTCCCCTCAGTATGGTTGGCTCTTAGATGGTACTGGGCTGTAGTATGGTGTTCTGTTTTCCACGGTTCACCAAAATCTCACCACTGGTGTCTCGTAAATTGCGTGTCGTTTTCGGTTAGGAGCACTTGGGGAAAATCCCAAGGGAAAGCACAGTTTCCAGTACTTTTACTATATCGTTTTCACCTGCACTGTTGACAGTATAGACTTCTGTCCAATGAAAAAAAGAGTTCCATCGCCACTACGATTAAATGCTGGCCATGTGAAATGCGTGGGTAGGGTCTCATGAGATCAAATGCTATGGTATCAAATGGTTCGTTTGGCGATTGTGGTTGTTGTATGCCATCTGAGCAGAGGACCTTGAACGTGTTGCAAATTCTGCATTGTATTATGTAATAGTGTGTTCCCTGGGTGAATACCAGGTCAGTGATATTTGCTGGAAATGTTACATTATTTCTGTTCTGCGCCCGGGTGACTGGCAATGTGGTTGTTGTGTGCGTATGCAAGTATCACGTGTTGGGCTTCACCTGGTACAAACTTGTTCACGTGCTCCGGTCAGTTTCTCTGCCGATGCTTCTTCTTTTGGATTTCTCGCGACGATTTATAGTCTACATGGATGCCATTTCTCTGGCATTAGCAGCAGTCCTAAGCCAGCAATCTGAGTTGGGTTAAGCCAGCAGTCTGAGTTGGGTTTGGTGCCTGTCACCTTTGCCACCATGCGAGTTAGCTGATGGTCTCACTTTGACCTGACTATGTGGGCGATACCAGGACAGACTCGTGTTTCGGATCCCAACAAACCAGCACATGTGCTCACACTCAGTGCTGACCCATCATAGTGTAGCAGGCGTGAAGGCGACACCATACTTCGTAGTGCCCTTGGTCAGGACACATACGAACAACCAATGCCATTGTGCAACACAAAGTGTTTGCGAGTGTTAGTGGTCCCCAAAAGCAGTGCATAATCATTCCCAGTTTACCCAGAGTGTGAACCATAAGTGAACTGTGTGTCTAGATGTAATTAAAAATTACGTTAAAGTGAAGTGACAACGACTTCCTACTTGGAGCAGAGACTTCACCTGTGCCAACCTAAGTTTAGTACCGACAGGCATCACCTGACTGGAGGCATTTCAGTTTGTGTTTTTAGTAGCAATGGTGAGTGTAAAAGGGTACATGTTTATTTTTGCAGCAGTCAACAGGTTTACGAACTCGGATAGACGGGTTTTTAGCAGAATGTGCCATAAACTTAACAATGCGAATAGCATTGTCATCAATAATCAAGTAGCTTGTTTAGTTTATAAAGCATGTAAGTTTGCTTAAGGAGATGTTCAGTCTACAATTAGTTCAGGAAATTTCCCGCTTATACAATTAAAACAATTAGGGTCTAAAGCTATTTTGCATTTCCTTTATTCTCACGCTTTTCCGACTTCTGATGTCTTCATGACAAGTGGCCGGAAAGACTCCGGCAGCCATTGATTCTGAAGAGGGCATTCATCGGAGTTGGTCACGCGGTTTGCGACTCCCAGGCACTTCATGAACTTCTATCACCAAGAACAATCGTTTTCACTTCTTTTGCAACCAGAACATTATTTAACGTAACTTCATCGCCTGGGAGGAGCACCTTTCCCCCTCCTGCAGACCTACAGCCCCAAGAGTGTAGGCTCACCTTTTAATCTGGAGAGCACACACTCATTTTCCCGGGTCAGCCCCCGGCAGGCTTAGTGCATTGGGCCCGCTTAACTTGAGCATCGTCAATTGGTTTGTAGTGTCGGAACATCAATAAATGACTTCAATCCCTAAATCAGAGTTTTGTTTTGCAGGCCTTGCCCTTTAAGGACATTTTGGGAGCTGGACACACCAACCAGCTATTCTAAGCATTTTTAAGTGTTTTCAGTGTAATATGTACATTTATCAGAGTTTATTTGGCGTGTGGAGTCATCTTATAACTTCGCATTTAACTAAATTGATACCAGCATAACTGTACACCTCACAACGGGCACCCACTGTGGTACTGATTTGCTAGATCACTTGAATTTGTAAAATAAAAAGTGTTTTGTAATAGCCCTTAATGTGGCACCATGAAACGCCATATCTGGAACCTCGAGCATTAGAAATAATTTCTCTTTATCCAGCATCGCTGCCAGTCTCCATCCATGACTATCTGATGTGTATGACAATATTACTGTGGATTATTTTAGGTGGATTTGATTAACGTTATTTTTTCGGAGGATTGTGAAGTTGCTAAACTTCTTGCAATAGAGATTTTGTTTCTTATATCCACCTTGGGGTTCATTGAAGGATTTACACTGATTGATGATTTCATGACTGCATTACCAGATTTAATAAAACCTTGAATATATACATGTTTACTGCTACTTGTGGACTGGTTTTCATTCTGATTTTATAAGGCCCAAAACCTATTTTTTGTTAGTACTACATTTGGTTAGAATGTATTTATTCTGTTTATTTTCACTACTGTAGTCCACAATGACACTTCTTTGTTTGTATATGAGTAATGTGAAATATTATTAGACCTAACTTCTTTAGAGACCACAAACTCCTGTGATGTGTACAGGCGTCCATGTATACTCTTGTAACCACTTGCACCTCTACAATCACTTAAACACCTAGCCGGCACCGGGCCGAGGCGAACACCCGGACAAAAGCAGGATAGAATGTGCCGACGAGAAGGGAATGCACCCGCCTCGTCGTCATGAACCACGTGACTCAAGTGACCATCTTGGTTTAGTTACGTCAGGAGGTAAATCTTGGGGGCAAATAACAAGTGGTTCAATACGGTGTCCCCCGAATGCCATAGATGTCAGATGCAACATCCATTGGAGTGAGCATTGGGCAGCTCGACCCGCGACGCCCAACATCTTCCCCAGTGACGTGACATCGACTGAACTACTGGCCAGGCAAATAGTGCTATTTGACCCCGAGTGCAGTTAAACAGTGGGATAAATGAATCCTGAAGTCATAACAAATGGCTCAAGCCTTGTAGTCAGTCAATTTAATGTAAATATTTTATAATTAAAATCGAGCATTGCCATCAACACTCCTTTTCAGTGATGGACTCGTCCAACCCGCCGGCCGTAACAGTATCTTCCTTACCTCCCACCCCTCCAAATNACACTCCTTTTCAGTGATGGACTCGTCCAACCCGCCGGCCGTAACAGTATCTTCCTTACCTCCCACCCCTCCAAATGTGGTCGCGAAGGATGGCAGATCAACAACCGCAGCACAAACAACTGTCAACATGACAGCCTGTGTGCCAGACCATGTGGCCAAGGAGGACCTCAGAAAATCCAACATGAACTGANAACAACTGTCAACATGACAGCCTGTGTGCCAGACCATGTGGCCAAGGAGGACCTCAGAAAATCCAACATGAACTGATGTACCTCTTATACTAAAACAAAATAATTATGCTTGAAGTGTGTATGGTGCTTGCTCGTGTCCAAACTGTTCTGGGACACATAGTGCCCATACCACGAACCAGAAGATGCGAGACGTCTCGAGGACGATATACACCTGGCCAAATGTGAACTTTTGGGCGAGCCTGGNACCACGAACCAGAAGATGCGAGACGTCTCGAGGACGATATACACCTGGCCAAATGTGAACTTTTGGGCGAGCCTGGAACTGAACCTCTGATGGCAAGAGGGTGCAATTAAGCATAGGCTGTACTAGACCACGAGCGATCTGGGGCACCTTCGGCCCTGTTTCAGGTAGTTATGTGTGCAAGTGTACACCCCCTCAACAAACTGAACTATTTTTGGAAACAATTTTGCAAGTTTACCAAACACGATGATGTGCAAAACAACAAATGTGTGAAGGCACCAGAGATGGGATAATTCATTGTGTAACTGCACCAAGGTATACCACACCGAGTGCTTTACCATGTGCGAATANGGCACCAGAGATGGGATAATTCATTGTGTAACTGCACCAAGGTATACCACACCGAGTGCTTTACCATGTGCGAATGATGGCAGACAGGAATGGAAACATTTTGAGCGAATATTGTACACAGACCTTGCTACCCGTAAAACCTACACCCGTGGACTTCCTCACGGGATAAGTGTTATCATCCCACTGTTGTCATCAAGACCTATGCCAACAAGGAAATCCAGAAACAGTAGTGTGAAAACTGGACGAATAGCCCATGGGCAGTGCGCGACCACAAGGGATGTTTTTAATGTCGCAGCCGGCAACTATTGCTTGACATGAGCCACGCATTTACGAGCTCCTTTGTACCCACTCTGACTGCTGCAGTCGTTTCAACTGCACCAGCTACACCACACCAAATGGCTTGTGGGCCAAAGAGATAGAGAGTGAAAAATGCTACAAAGTGTAATTTATCAGTGTTCCTAATAACAACAAACATAAAAACTGTGTCGCATACACAGCCACAGCCAGGGATGTTTTTTTTTCATTGTATACTTGGCAATGATGTGGCTAGTGTAATGCAAGTGCGTCCTCAGCAGTGAANCACCAGCTACACCACACCAAATGGCTTGTGGGCCAAAGAGATAGAGAGTGAAAAATGCTACAAAGTGTAATTTATCAGTGTTCCTAATAACAACAAACATAAAAACTGTGTCGCATACACAGCCACAGCCAGGGATGTTTTTTTTTCATTGTATACTTGGCAATGATGTGGCTAGTGTAATGCAAGTGCGTCCTCAGCAGTGAATTGCACACACTTATGAGAAATGTAATAACTTTTAAAG
>NQII01013027.1:0-17312 GCA_002778355.1 Clitarchus hookeri
TCAGCTATTGGACCACGCGGTAATTTGACAGCTTCTGGGGAACGATAGCCCAATCGTCACCTTCCACTGTGACAGCAGACAACCAATGTGCAGTTGACATCGGCACATTTGTACATAAGACCGTAAGAGTTCAGCCTGCAGGTCGTTGAACTCGCGAATTTTTCAGGTCTCTAATAATTCTATAATCCATTTGCACTTGAGGGGGGAGGGAGATGGGAAATGCTAGCGGTCGGGTCGGATGACTCGCTCCGCATGTGGTTTTTCCTCTGCGCTGACGGCTAAAATCCAGGACACGTGAGAGAGTAATTGCGTCCAGCCTCGCCATTTTTTCTCTGGTAAAAACAGGCTCACCGCAGGTCAGGCTACACTGCTCGTTAACGGTCGCGCAGCTCTTGTTAATTAAAACACCCTTCACACTTCCGGAGTCTCGTCTGACGGGGATAATTACGCCACGAACGAACGCAATTAGGCGGAAAGAAACTGCAAAAAGAGAAACAGTTTCGAATGGCAAAATTTCATATTTTTAACGTGACATTGAGCGTTTTGCTATTGCACACTTTGCGCATTCACTATACAGCAATCGCTGAAACATGATAATATAAATTACAGAGGGAAATAATCTGATCCCCGTAAATTTTGTCAAATATATTTGATTACAAGCTTGGCTTCAAAAATACAAGTATTTACTTATAAGACAGAAAAAAACTTGTTCTTATATATCTGAGAGACATGTGCTAAACACTAAATGGCGATGTTCCAGTGTTCCAATTTTGCCAGCGCATCATCTAGTGATGTGAAGTGGAAAGATTTGGGCTACTCTTGACATCGAGGTCTTAAGTACCGATGAGGGTGAAGCGAGTTTAGTATGGGGCAGCACCGGAAAGCTAGGGCGGGGAGAACGGAAGATCCCCGAGAAAACCCGGTGACCATGGGCATCGTCCGGCACGATTTCTGCATACGAAAATCCGGTTTGGACCCCCGCCTGGAATTGAACCCAGTTCGCTAAGGTGGGAGGTGAATAATTTGATTACTGCACTTCCACGTCCCATCATCAAGTGAAGAACCAATGTTACCAGAGGTGTTGGAAAGTGAAAATACCCTTGTGTTTACTATTAGTGTAAACTGTTATCTGCACAAGTGAAATTTTCGGCGTATTGATTATTAATTATTGAGAATAATAAGACACATCTTAGTTACTGAATAGTTGAATATTTTAAATCGAATACATCATTAAGTAAAAAACTCTGATTTTGCGTATTGAATACACCAAAAGTAGATACGGTTTTAATAACGACATTTGAATAGTAAAAATCGATAAAACTAGGTGCTTCTAATGCATATATTTATAAATGCGAGATCACAGTTGGTAAGATGTGACAGCCTGCAAGGAAAACGATGACTGAATCGCCTGCTAATTGGTTTCGGGTAAACCTGGAGCTTCAGTCAATGAGCTCGAGGCTCGAGTTTACAAAGTATTGTGGAGTCTATCTTGTTGTCATATGAATCCGCGAAATCTCCGTGTCCATACAAATAATGCATTTTCTTGTAAATATTGCCATGGTGAAGTTTATAAACACTTATTCTTTCAGCGCAACGTACATAAATTAAAGTTAAAGACTACTTAGGGAGAATATATATAAGTGATAATAAATTTATATTTACCCTTTAAGTCACCAGAGTGTACAATTAGGGAAGTCAGTCACATGGTGAAACATCATTCTTAATTCACGCTATATGCCTTAAGCGTGTATGCTACCTTAAAGTTCTCTGTACAAGCTTGGGCGGACGCTTCACGAGACCTGCTACCAAAGCCTGCATGCAAGCAGTTATGGAGGGCTCTTTAGAATAACCTATCAAACGATATTTGCTGCCGTGCAAGTAACGACGAGTTGTTTTTTTTTTACTTCGGAAACTGTGATTTAGGGACAATTTTCACTCACGACTTCAGCATAATGCGTTTATGCACTGAGCCTAAATAGCTTTTTTGTTATAACTTGGAACTTTGTTTTAAATAAAGGCCATTGTTTACCATAATTTTTGCACTATGTTGTTGTAGAGTATGTTGTTGTAGAATATTTTCGAGGTGTTTATGTACCATTTATACATGTATAAAAGTTCTACTCCCTTTCTCAAAACAAAATAAACAAAATAACTTTTCCACCCACTCTCTGAGTAACTAAAATTTTTACATTGTAGGAAACCTTCCATCGAAACTTCACACGACCAATAAAGAAATCGCCCATGAAAACGGCCAGCCGATGACCAAATATTCAATACAAGCGTCCATGCAGGCTTACGTGGAATCGTCCGAGAAATGTTTAATCTTGTAATACTAGCTTTAGTCTCACGAATAGATGATGCCAATAACATAAATGTTTCCAATATACAGTATTGTTTGTGAAAATTGCAATGCCCAGAAATAATGGCCCGAATGAATCCAAACTCGGAAGATGTATAGAACAGTGCACCAGCAATAAGTGATTATGATTGCAGAGAGATGGCGTACACGTAGGCCCAGCAGCGCCCTCACTTGTGTGACCGGAAAAGTCAGTGTTACGCCAAGCTCAGTCAGTGAAGAAACGGCAAACGAAGTGAAAGCAAGTGCCAGTATGCCTCGTTGACGTCAAAAGGCGCCATATCAGCATATGAGTGAGTTCGAACGAGGCAGAATGATCGGTCTCCGGGAAACCGGTTTGTCATACCGTGACATTTCGGTTTGTACCGGGCATGCTGCTACGACAGCGATGCGTGTGTGGAACCAGTGGATAGAAGAGGGTCGTACGCAGCGACGAGTGGGTACTGGACCACGCAATGCTACCACAGCACGGGATGACCGCCATCTTGTCCGCATGGCCGTAACGGACCGCACAGCCTCGTCCACAGTGTTGGCTCGACACTGGAGCACTGCAACGGGCGTGGACCTGTCTGCGTCGACGGTTCGACGCCGTCTGCTGCGGGCTGGACTGGTGTCACGCATGCAATTGCGTCGGCTTCCATTGTCCATAACCTACAAACGCCTCAGACTGCAATGGGCACGTGAACGCCGTCGCTGGCGTGCTGAGTGGCAAAATGTTATGATTTCGGACGAATCCCGCTTCAACCTGTCCTACAGTGATGGCCGCATACGTGTTAAACGCTACCGTGGTGACCGCAGTCTGGCAGCCTGCATTGTTAAGCGGCATAGCGGACAAACGCCAAGTGTGATGGTTTAGGGCACCATTGGATAAAACATGCGATCTCGGCTCCTATGTATTGAGGTCAATCTGAACAGCAACCGCTACATCAGGGAGGATTTAGGGTGGGATTCATAGATAGCATAAGAGCANGTATTGAGGTCAATCTGAACAGCAACCGCTACATCAGGGAGGATTTAGGGTGGGATTCATAGATAGCATAAGAGCAAGACTTGTAACAAGGATTACATATACTCGTGCTTAAGTATAATTTTCAATTCATAGTGCCAGATACAAGTGTTCCCATTTTGATAGCTTGAAGTAATGCTTCATGAAGTAGTGCTTATCATGTATTCATAGTCAAAAAATAAGTTTTACTTATTTCTCAAGTATTCATAGTCAAAGGAGCATTGCTCATTCACGCATAAAAGTAGCACTTCATCAAGTCATCTTCATTGTGAACTTAAGCAATGAATATTTAATTTGCGACTAGGTTATTCATGAAATAATTTCATTCCAAATGNCATCTTCATTGTGAACTTAAGCAATGAATATTTAATTTGCGACTAGGTTATTCATGAAATAATTTCATTCCAAATGTTATTTCCTTAAAATATTTGACAGAAACAGGAATTTAGTTTAAATGGTCACATGGGATAAATGGCAAAATTAAAAATCTGCAGTTTCTGGTGTTTAATAAGAAAATAACCTAACGTTTTTAGACGAAGACGTCGCACATCGAAATTAAACATGAAAACAACCTTTCGTTTTCAAATACTTATCTCTCATCAAGAATACCAACATATTTCATAATTATGAATGTGAATTATTCATTAGACTGAAGCGAACCAACATTAATACGTAACGAATTTTTTGTTAACATTTTAGCTTTGACNAACATTAATACGTAACGAATTTTTTGTTAACATTTTAGCTTTGGCATTGACAAAAGGATAGTTAAGAAATCACAACATAAATATCAGTACACAAAACTGGGTCACTGAATAATTTCTATTACAGAAAATTTCAACAAAATCGTGCCAAAACTAGCTAAGTTATGATCGAACGTGTTTGCATTACGAGTTGTGAAACAGAAGTTATGTTGCCTGCACGGTAGCACGAGGTGCGAGCAAGCACTTTTACGATCGATAATGTCGTTTGCGGGTCGGCAATTATTGAGGTTGGACAGAAATGCCCAGTACTTTATGATTAGAAAGTATCGTAAGTTTTAAATCAACTGAGATGTCATTAAAACAACACACAAACTGTCATTTATGTTTTCGTCGATCGTGCACGCCCAGTACGTTTTTTATTCTTTTACCACGGCAAAATAAGTCAGAAAAAATTATTGCATAACACATGAAACAAGCACGTTTGTACTGCACACATAATTATTTTAATCTGAAATGTGCGATAAAAAAATTTCAGTTATTCAAAATACCAGTTAAATATTTTAAAAAAAAACTTACTTAAAAATTAATTTCGTCTGCATGACTGCTGTATATAAAACGATGTTATGTTGGTACTGATATTATTTATACAGATACCTATTTGGCTACTTCATATATTTTACCTCGCACAAGTAATACTTATATAATAATTAATTCGTCAAGAAGCTGTTTATGAATTCATTGCTCAAATAAGTAATGCTTAACGTAGAAACATTACTACATGAAGTATGACTTATTTGCCAAACAAGGCTTTGACTATGAATTCCATTCTTAGAGCCCGAGGTACTGACTCCCCTTCAAGCGAATCCACACGCCACATGTAGCGAGGAATCTGCAAGCTTTCTTCAAAGAACGACGAGTACAATTAATCCCCTGGCCTGCACGTTCACCTTACATGTCTCCCATCGAACACGTCTGGGATATGGTTGGTCAGCGACTTGTTCGTCACGGTGCTCCAGCAACCACTGTTGATGCTTTATGGACTCGCATACAAACCGCGTGGAGAGAGATTCCCCAGGGACATATCCAGGTCCTCTTTGATTCCATACCACGACGTTTAGGTGCTCTGATTGCAGCGCGTGAGGGTTTCCCACCATACTGAATTATCAAGGACAGAGATCATGTCCAGTTCTGTAATCCTAATCAATAGTGTGTTGTGATGTACCTAATCTGTGGTATAAAGTTCATTTCCATCACATGTATCCTTCTTGGCGTTGCATTTTTCATAAACGTTAGTGTATGACAGATACTCATAGTCAAATTGCAACAAAAGTTAGGTTTTCGTTGTAACGCCTAAAATAACAAATATTTATTTCGGACTTTTCGTAACAAAAGTAAATAAGGATACCAATGTAATCATAGAAGAAAATGGGCGTAGAGTGCTCGCCCAAGATCCACAGTAGCCACTTCTGCTTTTCTGCCATTATGACTGTCCTATACAGCGTGGATATAATTTGAGGTTAGGACACTGATAATATAAACGAGTGCCTTGAGGTGCTTATATATATGTATTCTCTAATAAAATTTCAGTGCAATTAGATTAAATTCATATTTGTAAAAGTAATTAATTCTAATGAAATGGCTTGTCTTTTAAAAATTAAGATACAATAATCACGTTCGCCAGTACTGGCCGCGTGACTTTAACAGTTACATTGGTGTGGGGTATGTCAAAATAGGTCTACCTCATCTTTGGTCTACGAATGTAACATGGGAGTGGTAACCGCAAGAAAACTGTTTCTTATTAAATACCAAAGTATATAAAATAATTTCGCAAAATTAATTTTTATGATTTTTTATTTTTTTTGAGAAATTGCAGTTGTATTTTTGCATTTTTAATTAATTAAACACTATTTTCTTTTATATTTGCAGTTTTTAAACGCGGTTGTATATTGTTGAAATGTTATCGACAGTTAAAAGTGAAAAATATTATTGGCCAGAGCACTGGTTTGTTTTATTTCCTACTCACCTCCGATAATTAATTTGATTTACATATTGCTTAATGAGTGTCAGTTCGTGGCTAAATAACGGATTGAATCGTTAGACATGAGAACCGCTTTTCTTTCAGGGCGAGCTAAATTTGGCGTATAAACCAGTACGTCTAATTTGTTTAAATGGAAGCTGTGTAAATAAATCTTTAGTTTCAATCATTTTATTTCAAGAACACATATGAATTTATCAAAATATAACAAGAAAGATACCTTAATACAGACCCAAAAAAATAATTTTTTTTTGTTATACTAAATATTTCAACTTAATTATGTTGTTATGAGGGCCGTGAATCCAAAAGCGTGAACATATTTTAAGAATCGGTTATAGTTTATCTTTGATGACTGAATTTCTAATTACTTGTTTATTCCGTTTATAATCAGAAGCTACAGACATAATCATGAAATTTCATTTGTATTTTTTAATTTCTCTATATCATATCGATACATTTTTTTTAACCTACGAGTTCTACAAATATATTGTTCAACAGTCCTGACGCTTTTGCGTAAACACCTCGGACGATTATTCTGATTACTTTGAGTGAAGCTTATTGACCAAGGGAAGGTTTCAGAAACTTATGCAGATGGCATATGGCAGTTGAAAAGGAAAGAAAAGATAATATTTATAATTTGTCATGCCTACAGTTCGAAGAGAGCAGCTAAACCGTAACCAATATAAGAACGTATAAAAGTGGACCTGAAGAATGATTTTCAATCACCCGGAAACTCTATCAAAACGTTTTTTTAATATGTCATGTTAAGAGGCCTGAAAAATTCGCAAGTTCAATGGCATGTAGGCTATACTCCATTTTCGTATGCAAAATCATGCAGATATCACAGTTCATTGGTTGCTTGTTGTATTAGCGGAAGACGGTGATTCGGTCTGCATTTTACTGTGTATTTATTATAGGCTCAGAGTGGTCCAGGAGGTGTAATTTAACGGGTGGACCAGTAGTATTAGCAATACAAACGTACGGGGTTTTGAATTCTAGCTTGTCCCGAAATGAAAACGCGAATTTTCCAGGTCTCTAGTCATGTGTCACAAGCGCTTTATACTTCTGTTAACAGAAATGTATCTCATTATTGAAATAATTTAAATTTTACTTATATTTTATTTGCAAATTATAACATTTTATTTATAATTTATATTAATTAAAAAACAGAGAGAAAATATGTGTGTTGGCCATGTCTAGAAAGAAACAGTTCTCGTGCGGAATACTTTTAAACTGAGTCCGTTTGGTGTAATTTTCTAGACACAGAGAAGCTGTATTGCGTGAGGCCGAGAAATAGCCTGAAAGTAGAACTCAAGCAGGGCTTCAGAAAAGTTGGGTGTAGCGAAGAATGGACGGCCCACGCCTACGAGGTTCTCGCTTCGGGAAGTTTCAGATGCAGATTGTGTCAATTGTCGTAAAAGGAGTTCCCTTAAGGGTCACGTGACGTACATTACGAAGGGAATTTTTTTTTAATGGTCATTCTCGTTACTTTTCATTTGGTCCTTTCTCCAGTTCTCGCCACACGATTTGGCGCACTCGAAGTTGGCTAACAANACCAATTCACACATGAATTTAGAGCAATTCACACATGAATCCACAAATGAATCCGTGTGACAATCCACACATGAATCCACATGCCAATTTACACATGAATCCACATACCAATACCCACACAAAGCCACACATCAATCCGCACCAATCCATACTAATTCACACCCCAATCCACACGAATCAACACCAATCCACACACCAATTCACATAAAAATCCACACATGAATCCACACACTAATCCACACCAATCCGCACCAATCCACACGCCAATTCATACAAATCCACACCAATCCATACCAATCCACACAAATCCACACCACAATAGCTCCACANAATTCATACAAATCCACACCAATCCATACCAATCCACACAAATCCACACCACAATAGCTCCACAATCCGTTCCACATGCTCCACAATCTGCTCCACATGCTCCACAATCGCAATCCGCTCTACAATCCTCTCCCTCAATCCTCACCACATGCTCCACAATCGCTCTAACTGCTCCACATGCTCCACAGCAACTCATGTCAATCATTCGATCAATCCTAATCCTTGTATAAATCCCAATCCTAAGAAATCCTCCTCCGAAATTCACAGCCTTCCTTGCCAATCCTTCGATCAATCCCAATCATTCGATTAATCCCAATCTTTCTATCATCCCAGTCCTTCGATCGATCCCAATCTTTCGATAAATCCCAATCCTTCGATCGATCCCATTCTTTCGATCATCAATCCGAATCCTTCGATCGATCCTTCGTTAGGTCATTCGGTTTGTCCCACACACATATGTATAGAAATTACACTCGTTTGCTAACTGTCTCCACTAGAGCAATACCAGTTGTGTTGGTCGCTGTATTTCCACTTGCCATCGTCATATTGGTCCTGGCTCCACCGGACACGCCTACTGTACTCTACAACGTTCATTATTCTCTATCTGTGAGCCAATTAAGTCTCGCGTTGACTGTGAACCAAGATAATGTGCCGTGACATACAAAACAAGTTTTTATAATCCATTATGTTCATTAAAACTAATATTAAAAATAACTGTTTTTTGAAACAGTGAAACAATAAAAGTGTGAGTTTTGTCTTCAAGCGCAAAGACATTTCCAAAAACGTAGCCCCGAGTATATACGGTAATATTCCGCCAATGGTTAAACACGTCCTTTAAAGCGGTTACCAAAATGAAAATATTAGCACGGCCACACTTTAGTAAGTGAATACAAACAAAAGTAATCAATAACTTCAAAAATACGCTCCAGAATTGTTTTATAGTCTTACAGTTTCTGCCAACAGTCATTAATGTTGAATATTTGTTTTTTTTTCTTATTTTATTACACTAAAACGTTAAACTGTGATAGTACAAAGTATGTCACATCTTCACCTGGCTTTTTTTTTTATTTCATGGAATGCAGAAAATGTTGTCAATTTCAGCTATTCTGATAACAGTGTTCATTTATTTCATAGCAGCCAATCGGAGGGCACAAGGGAGAAATGTCGTACCGGTTGTCTCGTGAGGATTTTACTTTGAACATGAAGTGACGGCTGTTGGTACAAGTTAGGAGATAATGTGACCGTGTACAGAACTAAACATATTTGAAGTGAATAAGTTGTGTACCTGGTACGATTGTGGCTACAGAGAGACGAAATGGTGGCGCGGTCTCTTTGATCTCAGTTAAAATGCCCGCCTTAAAAATTCGTGGCGTGAGAAAGTGTTCTAAACAAATAGCAAGCTTGGGAGTGGAGTCGTTAGGTTTGGACAGCTCTTGACAGCGGGGCCTTAAAATCCGATGAGTACGAAGCGAGGTGAGTATGGAGCAGCACCGAAATGATAGGATGGGAGAAACGGGAGATCCCCGAGAAAACCCGCAAACCAGCCGCACCGTCCGGCGCGATTCTCACGTACGAAAACCTAGAAATGACCTCGCCGGGAATCGAACTCGGTTCGCTTTGGTAGGAGGCGAAAAGTCTGACCACTAGACCACCGTGTTCTCCGGAGATAAGGCTTAGGGATGCCGTGGGGCAATGTCATTTCAACAGTATTCTGGTTAAAATGTCCTTGGAAATTACTTCACTTGCATTTACAGAATTATACTGGCCAGTAAGATGGTGAACGAGGTCTCATTAACTCGGCCCATTTCGTCCTTGAATTATTTATCTAATACGTGAACCATAGGAACAGTCATGGCTTATATTTATAAATTAGTACACGCATACATTTTTAATTTGGTTCCACGCACCAGTGTGTGTTTAGAAGATATATTTCGGATGTTTAAAATATCGAGCTAATATGACGTTGTATCAAGCAGCGTTGTGCTTGGGTCCTCTGAAGTTCAGCACAAGCCATTGTCCGACGTTTGGAATGGCGATGAGCACTGCACAACGCCTTGTGTGTGTTCGGCCGCAAGACCCGGATCTNTTCAGCTATTCTGATAACAGTGTTCATTTATTTCATAGCAGCCAATCGGAGGGCACAAGGGAGAAATGTCGTACCAGTTGTCTCGTGAGGATTTTACTTTGAACATGAAGTGACGGCTGTTGGTACAAGTTAGGAGATAATGTGACCGTGTACAGAACTAAACATATTTGAAGTGAATAAGTTGTGTACCTGGTACGATTGTGGCTACAGAGAGACGAAATGGTGGCGCGGTCTCTTTGATCTCAGTTAAAATGCCCGCCTTAAAAATTCGTGGCGTGAGAAAGTGTTCTAAACAAATAGCAAGCTTGGGAGTGGAGTCGTTAGGTTTGGACAGCTCTTGACAGCGGGGCCTTAAAATCCGATGAGTACGAAGCGAGGTGAGTATGGAGCAGCACCGAAATGATAGGATGGGAGAAACGGGAGATCCCCGAGAAAACCCGCAAACCAGCCGCACCGTCCGGCGCGATTCTCACGTACGAAAACCTAGAAATGACCTCGCCGGGAATCGAACTCGGTTCGCTTTGGTAGGAGGCGAAAAGTCTGACCACTAGACCACCGTGTTCTCCGGAGATAAGGCTTAGGGATGCCGTGGGGCAATGTCATTTCAACAGTATTCTGGTTAAAATGTCCTTGGAAATTACTTCACTTGCATTTACAGAATTATACTGGCCAGTAAGATGGTGAACGAGGTCTCATTAACTCGGCCCATTTCGTCCTTGAATTATTTATCTAATACGTGAACCATAGGAACAGTCATGGCTTATATTTATAAATTAGTACACGCATACATTTTTAATTTGGTTCCACGCACCAGTGTGTGTTTAGAAGATATATTTCGGATGTTTAAAATATCGAGCTAATATGACGTTGTATCAAGCAGCGTTGTGCTTGGGTCCTCTGAAGTTCAGCACAAGCCATTGTCCGACGTTTGGAATGGCGATGAGCACTGCACAACGCCTTGTGTGTGTTCGGCCGCAAGACCCGGATCTGCTCGAGAAAACCATGGAAAGAAGCCACATTATTCCTGGCAGGAGTCGAGGGCNTAAAACAATGGAAAGAAGCCACATTCTTCCTGGCAGGAGACAAGGACACACAGGCCAGACCACCTACCCCTTCCGATGTTGCCGCTGCCAAACACGTGGAATGACGCTATAATATTCACACTTTACAATTATCTCGTGTCTCTTCCTTGGCCTCCACCAGTTTTATAGACAATTCGTGGTTACTCCCCTCTTTTCTGAAGCCCTAGCGAAGTCAAACTTCCAGAACATTCCTCCGCCTCGTGCAAACAAAGCCTGGAACATCACATTCAAGGGACAGCTTGACGCATGCATCGCACTCACTATAGTAATATTTTGCCCAGGAGCTACTTATTACTAAGCATTATCAGTTCACCTATTTTACTTCTGTATTAATCATATTAGTTATACATTAAATATCATAATTTTCATAATAAATATAAGTACAAGTTCAAATAAACTAAACATTAGAGACTTTCATGTTAACACAAGTATGAAACGCTAGTGTTTTGGAAACAATCAAACACATCTTACGTGGGGTGATTTTTCAACGTTTTGGTTCCAATAGCGGGAACAACCCGCAAATAGAATTTAGCAATTGTTAGGAATGAAGTCATACATCATGAGATAACTTCAATCATTTAATTATTTATGTCTTCAACAAAATACAGAATAATTTTATTTTCCGAGAGAGTTTTGAGAACGTCATCAACTTTTGTTACTCTGTAATACGGATTATAAAAATAATTTAATTCAGCTTGTTCTATTGGCAACAACCAGTGAATATATGAGAAGAGCTGGAATGGTAGGCACTGGTTAATTCTTCGAAACAAACAAATAAAAATTCAAAATGTCGCATTAATAAGTTAATATTGAAAACTTATGCCCCTCTCAACTGTAGCCTTATCAAGATTTTGTATTAAAGCCTTTCTTTTGCCTTAGTCTTCTGTTGCTCAAAACAATAAAACGAAAACACAGAACCTTAAAAATACTGTTAGTTTGGCAATGAATTTGGAAAGCAGTTCTATGCAAACTTTTTTAAGTGCAACGTTTAAAGGAATGAAAATGAAATGTTTTTCTTTTCGTTTAATATACATTAGAGCAATATATTCTCGCAATAGAAACACTTTAATGAATAGTTTCAGTGAGCAAAGCGCTGCGGCTTGTACACAGTTCTCTCTAAGTGAACATATTTTGTATCCGAAGGCAAATTTCTTTTAAAAAAAAAAATATACACAATAGTCACAGGAGTTTCTTACAACACAGAAAATTTGCCCTTTTCTTTTGTGCGAATGACTTACTTCCAGTTGCGCTGTACGTAATTTCATCTCAGATTTTATCTTTTCTTATTTCTGAGACTGTCTTGGCTCTTCAAACGGCATTTGTCTTCTGATTGCAGCGAGGATGCAGAGATGTATTCTGTTCGTGGTTAAGTAAAACTTTCCTGAAGCCCCGCTGAAGTTCTACTTCAAGAATATTCTTCCGCCTGATGCAAACGAAGCTTAACTACGTT
This sequence comes from Clitarchus hookeri, assembly GCA_002778355.1. NCBI lineage: Eukaryota > Metazoa > Arthropoda > Insecta > Phasmatodea > Phasmatidae > Clitarchus > Clitarchus hookeri. Next base: position 12,604 of record NQII01013027.1, read on the forward strand.
TAGAAAATGTCATCGCATTTGAGAGCACTCAGTCTAATGAGCANTTAGAAAATGTCATCGCATTTGAGAGCACTCAGTCTAATGAGCATGATAACTATTTCTTGCTGGGCGTTACCAAAACACCTATTATCTCTCTCTCTTTTAGTCCCACTCATATCATTCAAAAATAAAATACAACAAATTTTATATATATAAAATATACCTAAAATTTTCATTTTATCGAAAAAAAAGATACTTACTTTTATGCATACAGAAAACAAAAGGCTTGTTATACACTAAGGAAAGTACGAACAGCATGANAAAAAAAGATACTTACTTTTATGCATACAGAAAACAAAAGGCTTGTTATACACTAAGGAAAGTACGAACAGCATGATACATAGGTAGAGACCTGAAAAATTCCCGAGTTCAATGACCTGGAGGCTATACTCCATTTTCGTATGTAAAATCATGCAGATATCACTGTTCATTGGTTGCTTGTTGTATTAGCGGAAGACGGTGATTCGGTCTGCATTTTACCGTGTGTTTATTATTGGCCCAGAGTTGTCCAGGAGGTGTAATTTAACGGGTGGACCAATAGCATTAGCGATACAAACGTACGGGGATTTGAATTCTATCTTGTCCCGAAATGACAATTTTTCTGGTCTCTATACATAAAGACATTTTTCAAAGGTTTGATTCGAAAAGTGTGAAGATGCTGCGAATATGCTATGCAACCACAGCACTAGCACTAAGTTATAGCGGCCTCTTGTTGAGCACGATCTTGCCCATCAGTAAGTCTTTAGCCAGACTCATTTCCCGTGCCAAGGCAAAGGGAACAATCGAGGGGAAGTTAAATTTGAGCAGCACTTAAAAAAAGTGATCTTTTATCCGTGAACCAGTTGTATTATTTCTCTGCCCTTCTTGCGCCGGGGATTTGGCCAATCAGATCAGACCCATTCACATCTGCACTGAAGATTGAAATAACGAATTTTGAGCAATCTATACGGGCTATGCATCTGTATTGAGATGAATGACTTTAAAGTGAGTGAAAACTTCTCCAAAGCATGTTCCAATATTCCGGCAAACTTGTTCTCTCTTCTTTAAAACTGGCCAATTGGCAATTTTACTTTTCTTGCTAGCAATGACTTTTTAAATAGTTGTGTTAAATCGACTAACGATATACTTAATCCCACAAATATTAATAAGCGTTTAAATTACCAAGCCGGTGACTATAAACAACTTATTTGCATTTTAAAACTTTTGACGTGAAGTATTATTTCAACTCTACAAAATATTTCACGTTTTTCTCCAGTTTAAAGCTTCTATATTCTTGAAAGTACTATGAATGTTCCTCCTAATATCACAGTTTCACATTCTAAAGACGACATAAAGTTTATTACGTCAACACCAACGCTAGTAAAATGAGCTATCGTAAAGAAATAACTCATCAAGTACGAAAATAGTGTTTAAAGTTGTATTATATAGTAACATTTTAACGAATCAGGTTTACAGCCAGCGGAGAATAAAAGCGAACTATAAAACGTAACGCACCAATAAGGAACAGTATGAAATAACTATAAAAGTTTGCTGAGGTAACAGCACTTTCGAGATACGAAATGTTTCCTTTTTATTGAAAGAGAATGGCACAGCATCGAGAAGTTATAAAATTTGTTCGCCCTCGATATTTTACCTTGATATTTATATATTGAGTAATATGTAATCACATAATTCCTACCTATTTTATGGAGTAAATTCTACGTAGGTGTTAAAATGATAATTTCATGAAAGCGCGTGTAATAAGTAGTGAGAAATTTTACCTTCGTGCTTTCCAGTTACATAAAACTGTTTGTGTTCTCGTGTGGGTTATACTACTTTATACTCTATAACTACATAGTCTATAATTTGAACCTGTAATGTGGGTACAAAATGTATTGTACTTTTCAGAATATTATTGTATTCTAAAATATTTGATATTTTTATATTGTAACCTTTAGACCTGTATTCTTCTTTCTTTGATATTTTACATGTCGAAAACCAGCGTGCAGAAAACTTGAAAATGGGTGAAAATTGTAGCCATTTCAGCAGAATGTATTATTGTTAAGTCACGAATTGAAAGGCGAGTAATATTGAAGGCCGTAATATCTGATTGTCTAGGCAAATAATATTGCAGTTGCAATTAGTCACATTATCAACATTTTCCGTTGTAATTATGTTTGAATGTATAGTTGTAAGATATTGACTTGAAGGAATATTACATAAACAATTTAAAAAATATTTTTCAGTCAGCTGATNGAATGTATAGTTGTAAGATATTGACTTGAAGGAATATTACATAACCAATTTAAAAAATATTTTTCAGTCAGCTGATTAAGTGATGATTGTAATACGTCTTCAGAAACTCACCAACTATAAGCCAGTGCCCTTTGAACTCGTGAGAACATGGCATGCTAGCTCGCCTCAGTTCATTGTGACCTTCCTTGTATACGCACGAGGGCATCCATTATGCGATCGATCAGTTCGTCTCGTGTGTCCATTTTTCTCCTGTGCACTTCGCTCTCCAAACAACCCCATTTGCCTTCCCTTTCGCCCTAAAGCGTCAGCTGGTGTTTTTTCAGTGCTCCCGTCACAACAGTGTTTTATTTGGTGCATAGGGGATAACTAGAGTAGTAAACAAATACCTGAGGAATTGAGAACATAAATGTGNAACAGTGTTTTATTTGGTGCATAGGGGATAACTAGAGTAGTAAACAAATACCTGAGGAATTGAGAACATAAATGTGCCGGTTCTTAGCAGTGAATAAAAAAAAACACTCGGGAAAATTGTATTCCCAACGCCTACGCGTCAGATGCGATTGTGGTCTGTGATGAATTGTTACGTCAGTATTACACTCATAAATATACATACTCCCTTTACGCGCACGTGCTTTTCTGTCGGTTGTTTTTACAGGTGTAGTTAGCGTTCGACTGACAACTTCTGAAATCACGTTTTGAAAAAGTTGCTGCTTCTAACTTCGTATCAATTTTAACGAGACATGCTTACCGAAACCCTTCCAATAAAGTTCGCGACAATGTATGAAAATAGTTCCATGCCTTCACGTAGTTTTAAAACGGGGATTTTTAAATTTGTGAACTCTGAGATGATTTCACTTTTTTTTGCGTTAAATGTACATATATGTAAAATTTGGTATGGACTGTTCACGGTTAATTGAGTATTTTTGAATCCCCAGCTTAACATGTACTCTTATTTTTCACTTCGTATCCTTCATAGACAATAGATGAGGTAGACTACCCAACTAATTCCAAAGTCGCATTGTCAACAGCGATGAATGTATTTGTGTATATCTTGATTTTCAAAAGATTACCACTTTTATGTGTTATGTGCACTTTTTTAATCGTGAACCGAGCTTTAATTTGAGGTTGGACGGAACGAAAAAATTACGGGTATGGTGTATATACTAAGCGGATTTTTGAGAACTGCGCAGTTATCCTTGAACGGCCTATACAAAATTGACATCTCGCGTTCCATGCAAAGCATTAGAGGCGGCTACATTTATTTAGGTTCTGTGTTCAAATCCCGTATCATTTATACTATAATGCATTTATTACAGAGTAATTTTTTTTCATCTATTTGTTTATGACCTCCGTTTTATTGACTCTTTATCTGTAAAGTTAGGTCGTTTATTTGATTCTCCTCCCCCCCTACCCAACACTTAATAGTTATGTTTATTTACAACTAATATTTGTGTAATTATAAGATTTTAATTTTATCACCTTTTCTTTAACACAATCGTTACATTTTCTAAGCAAATCAGTCATTTTAAATGAATAAGCTTCTCCGATGGCTTGGTCGAAGCCTCGAGCTAATTTTCTTAGTTTGGAAACTTTTGAAAATCTTGCTGCATCTGCCACTTTTTCTGTTGAAATGTGTCNGCATCTGCCACTTTTTCTGTTGAAATGTGTCCTTGGTAACTGTGCAGAATTAATATTGGTAATATTCACCTGCTCCACTTCAATGAAGCGCTTTTCCCATGTATGAATATGTGATCATCTGTTCAAGTAATAATATTTCTCTTAGCTTCGATAAAAACTTGACGCCTGCGGCGTCCCTATATGTTATCCGTCCGTACCACGCTCTAACGAAGCTCGCAGGCGAACGACATCAATCAGGATTTAGGGACTGGCAGCCGTGACGAAAGGAACGGCGCCAGATCGGCCCTACAAGACGACCATTTGCATGGGAAGGCGGACATGCGGGAGAATAGCGTCACGGTGTGGAATCAGGTGACAGCGGGAAGAACACGAAGGCAGCGGCCAGGGGTAGATCCCGAAGTATTCCCACAACGCCGAACAAACAACAAACCTCCAGCTAGAATAGAATGGCAGACGCCAGGCTCCGCGAGCAGGCAGGAACGGCGAGACGTATTTATAACCTCGCCAGGCTGTGCTTTGTCCCAGGCTGTTGACCACAATATGAAACCCTGAGAGCTTTTGGAATAGCGGGCGGAAATAATAGCAGCCAGGCAGGAGAACTACATAGACGCAGAACTGAGGGGCGCCTTCAATTATTTCCGCACGGACAGAACGGAGTGCTGAAACTGGTAAACCAGAACAAAACAGCAGACGCTGGCCCCAAGCGCGGAGAGCTGGAGTACACGCCCGCGGGTGATTACCCAGGGGAACACGGCGGTCCGCGGCTACCTGCAGTGGCGGGGGCAGTTCAATATGGC
>NQII01013028.1:3447-31285 GCA_002778355.1 Clitarchus hookeri
CAAAAGGTATTATCGCGTCGGCTCGCTTTTTGTAACATATACGCAGTTCGTTCGCCAGCCATGACTTGCTACCCCGTTATCATCACTACTCTGACCTTTTCTTGCGCCCGATTGCGCATACAGGGCCAAGGTTAGCTGCGCAGACCAGCGACACGTAACTGTATGAATCGGCGTTGAAGCGTGCAACCTTATAAAGCATAATAGTGGTAGTTTATATATGCATATAGCCTGATCAGTGACTCAATCAGCTAAACCAATTGGGAGAAATCATTCGCAGCGCAGAACACTGGATTCGGAACCATAGTTTCTTTAATGCTAGTCATATACTCTACCGCTCGGCTAAGCACACTAGGAAAATTGTAAAACAAGATTTCCAGGTTATATATGAGTTAAAAAGTCAAAAAGCACTTTTTCTTCCCCTAGTGGCTGCGAGTGGTTACGAAGTTCTGTACTCAGCCACTGGTGCGTATTGTAGATGCGCTGAAAATCAGATAGTACAAGTTTGTCACACTACTAATCGTTGGCCAAACTGCTGTTTCTATAATTTTTATGAATGAAATTCTCTTATTAATCTACAAATTACCATTACCCTTACCGCGAATTATTTCACCAGTGGAATGAACATAGGCGTAGGACTATATAAAAAAATCTGCGCACATAGTAAGTATAACCTGCAAAATATCTGCGCAAATAATTATCAGTAAAATATTTTTTCTTTGCAAGCTCCATACTTTTATCGATGCTGAACATATTGGTTCCATTCGTGTTATTAAGAAGAAAAATCTAAGTCGTGAAAAACGGGTAACAGCAATGAAATGAACGTTGTAAACAGCGAATGGACAATAATAGCTTATTTTATTTAGTGCTGTATTTTGAAGATAAACATATTCACAATTTTCGTGGCAGCAATGTTTATAATTTAATTTTATGGATCGAAAAGCTCATGTTGCTGTAAGAATACATTATTTGCGAATATATTTCTTTTTCTGTATGGGGAAACGAGTTCCAAGCGTTTTATACTTGTGTTAATATAACAGTACTTTATTTTTAGTTAAATTGAACTTTTACTTATATTTTATCTACAAGTAAAAATATTTCAAAATAAAAACAAGGAGAAAATATGTATGTTGGTAATTCCTAGTAAGAAACAGTTCTCATGTAAAATATTATTACACCGAGTGCGCACAAATGCGGTGTGTTGTTCCTTCTGGTGTAATTTTACGGAATTATTTAAGCTTTATTTGTATAAGTTGGAGGAATAGCTTGAAAATAGGGCTTTAACAGTCCTTCAGAAAAGTTGGAAGTAACCGTGAATGGACAACGGTTGGTTTATTGGTTAATTCTGGTAGTGCCTGTGTTTACTGCGAATACACTGTGACTTCGTATTTACCAATTAAGCGTCGTGTTTTGTTAAGTTCAAATTAAGTTTTACATTGCACGGCTATTCATAGACAGACTAAATAATATGATACTTCCTGATTACAGTGAATTCAGAGCTACCTGTTCTCAATTCAATTCTCATTGACTTCCACGTGACATGAGAGAGTGAAGCGAGGCGATGATCTGTCGCTGCGTCGTCGCTCAACGGTGTTTTAGTCCGTTGCTGTCGGCTTGCTCCTCTGCCAGTACCGTCATTTGTCAACCCGCATATCTCTGCTTTCAATGCCCCCCCCCTCCCCGTCACTAAAACCTTAATCTCTCTCTCTCTCTCCCTCTCTTGTTGACCTCGGAGTGAGTCGGCGACTAGCACGCGAGGTAGTAACTCTAAGTGGGGCTGGGGGAGATGCTGAAGATGTTGACATCCATTCGTCTTGCTTAGTACATTGACCATCTACCTACGATGAGTCAATCCATCATCGACTCGAAGCCAGAGCACTGCTACGTAATTGTGGAAAATAAATTCCCTGCCCAAGAAAACCAAAGTAGAGNATCATCGACTCGAAGCCAGAGCACTGCTACGTAATTGTGGAAAATAAATTCCCTGCCCAAGAAAACCAAAGTAGAGGTTTTACCGTCTTAAAAATTGCTCTTAACTTCTTACATACCGAGCAGAATACTTAAATCCGTGCATTCAAAGAATACTTGACATTGCGAAGTTTCTCTCTTAAAATGTTGAACATTGTAGGCACACATTTTATTCATAAAATTTTTAATTCTGGTGTTGGAAATACAACTATAATGGTTATTACTTCTGTGTGTTTTCGACATAGGTTCTTCGTGGCCAAGCACTTTTGGGATAAAAACCTTTATAAAAGCGAGTCCCTATTTCTCACTGCAGGATATTTAATGGACACACTTGCTGACTGCTGCCTGTGAAGTTGGCAACAAGGTAATAAAATTAGTCCCGTGCCTTAGTGTCGTTTTAAAAGAGCCTTGTTTTAATTTGTGGACGCTGAATTTATTAAAGTTTTGTTTGTTTTATGAACATACATTTATAATGTGCATAATAGTGATACATTTATATACCTAGTGATTTCACATTTTGACTTAATGGAAACATGAATAAAGTAACTTGGTCGATCGCGATTTTGTCAATACATGATGTGGAAAGATACAAAAGGTAGGAAAAAGTAGATCCTAAGAAGGGCTTTAAAAAAATGCAACAGCCTAAACGTATATGTGATGTTTATTCCGCATGATATATTTATATAAATAAAATTTTTGTTCCAACGTAGTTATTTGTGGTACAGAATGAGACATTAAAAATTTTCCAAGGAAACGTACATACATCTACACTANTGTTCCAACGTAGTTATTTGTGGTACAGAATGAGACATTAAAAATTTTCCAAGGAAACGTACATACATCTACACTATGGTATAAAATACGTGCCTCTACGCACTCACCCGTACAGACAAACGGAAATGTATGCTGTAACGTTGGTAGTATACCATACATAGACTCTCATTCAGCAAACGTAAGATTGCGGTAATATGGTCTATATTTAAGGCTTGGCTTCGCCTCTTTTGCATAAATTCTTAATTTATGGTTCATAATTTTGTATTCATAGTAATTACTCACAATATACGATTATATAAAAATTAAATTTTACGAGTTGTGCGTAATTTTAATTGTGTGTTAACTGCTTGTACAACAAGCAGATAAGACACAATTAAATTAACGCCAAAAAATATTAAACAACTCGTAAAATGTAAATTTTCTATAATCGTATATTGTCAGTAATTACTATGATTACGAAATTTTGACGCGAAAACGAAGAATTTCTGCACAAGGGGTGAAGCCGAGCCTTAATGCTTATTTGTGATTATATCTTTTGTACTTTGATTATTGATTGTTTTCGGGCGAATGCCAAACTGCGTCGTTTTTTGTGACGTCAAAATAAGCTTGATGAAGAGAATTAAGCGTTGCCCATTCCAGACATAAATGTCTTAATCAAGTTTCGCAAAACATTTACTCACTCATTAAAGTCACAGTAAAATAAATGCATACTGTATAAAATGACAATACTTAAATCGAGTGACATGTATGAAAATTCAAACTCAGTGTAAATAAAATTACACTTGACACAAACAATTAATGAAATTCGACACGAAACACCATGAAATAGCAACTCAAGATTGCCACAAGACTGGAATAGGCACAAACGGATTTGGAAATGGATACGATCATGAGTACATTGTATAAAATATCTAAATTCCATTTAACAACCGCACAGCAGGCAATGGATATCTTTGTTTCAGCACGAAAAACAACAGCAGTGGCCGAAGCGCTAGCTGTCGTAATATGTTTGAAGGTTGTAAATTTCGTGCTCGGGGCTACGCAATTACGTAACCAGTTGGAGGTCTCTTCAGAAACCCTCTTNGTTTGAAGGTTGTAAATTTCGTGCTCGGGGCTACGCAATTACGTAACCAGTTGGAGGTCTCTTCAGAAACCCTCTTTTTGTTCAGCAGTATGTCTTCGCAATGAGTTTCTTGTATATGCAACAAGGCTAATCAGGGTTCTTTGATGGATGAAGAATTGTGGAGGTTCGCATATAAATGAACGGTGCGCGCTTATAACGGGGTTGGATAAACATTTACAGACGGCCAAACACGCTCGAATATACCGTCAAACTCTGAAGCGTCGCGAGTTGGGGCGCAACGTTATGGCGCAAGAGGTCCTGCATAACCTGTGTTCGTTTCCCGGGTAAGGCGTTTATGTGAGCCTTATGCTGTGGCAGATCAGAAGGCTGGTTTACACATAGACCTCCCGAAAGGCACAAAACATAGTGGTGCTAACAAAAATTACATAGTTGAAGTTAAGGAATTTGGGCTGTTCGTCAAACGGTCGCGCACAGGCGTGTCAAGTTAGACGGGATATCCGCGATAACAGTGAGCTCTGAACAGTTTCATACCGACTATATTCTTGTAAGTTGAGTTGTAGTGGAGAATGGGCGCGAACCATCAGCAGTCCGGCCTCCTCGCCACGTGACATTTTTAACCGCAGTAATAGAATACGTTTGCACAACGTCTTAGCTACACGTTTAACATAATGTAGATGTGCTGTGCTGTTTACACAGGCTGCATCGCCCACTATACAGAAACTATTCATTTTAGTGTGATGACAGAAGAGTCAGGGTAATTACTGAAAATGTTTCATTACAGAAGCATTACATCTCATGGTTCTCGGCAAATTTTTGTACCTCGTTTTTAATNCTGAAAATGTTTCATTACAGAAGCATTACATCTCATGGTTCTCGGCAAATTTTTGTACCTCGTTTTTAATAGGTGTTCTCTGGTTGTCATCAAAAGGCGAGAATAAATTAATATATACAATTTTGTATTAATTTAGTAGTTGCATAAATGCGTGTTACTAGTTCATATATAATGTCCATAATGAAGGGTAAGGTTGCGTTTATGCGTTTATTCTCGCAATTTGCAATAAATCCCCCTAAATTTGAATCCGGATGAAATAAATAAAAAATTCAATACGGTGGGTGATACGGGCTTTTGGTTCTCTCGGACTCCTGTTTGTTTTAAAGACTGGTAGCTCATGTGACGCCGTTAACGTCGTTACATACTGCTCTGTATAGTTTCTCTTCTTCCTCACGCATGCGCCCTGGTTGTCAGGGGCTTGTGGAAAAAGCTTTCTGACAAGCTAAAGAGTCTCTCCTGGCAATTTAATTTTCAGATACCAAGGTGACAGCAGTGTGTTATTGCAGCGCAGGGTGGAGCTATTGATTATGAGTGCGTGGGAGATAAATTAGTGCTTTGGAGGTTAAATACATGTCACAGTTGAAAGGAAGCTAATATAGAAAAACGAAGAACGGGCAGTACTTCATTATTGTTTTTTCTAGCTTTGTGAGCAAATCACGGGCGGTAGAACCTCCTAATAATCTGCTGTAAGTGTCAGTTTCTCAGAAAGAATAATAATTCCGCACTAAAACTATGACTTTTGTTCTTAAATTAACACGCAAAGGTGAAATTGAGTATTACTTTCAAATATGATTTCTTAAGAATTTTAAATGCTTCTAGTTGAATGGTGCAGTATTTCTAGAATTTATATGATTAGATATTCTTATGTTTATAAACTACATCAGTTTAATGTATTATGTAAGTTTTGAGTAAGCCTTAATAATATACACATTTTATAGTCTACTAGTGGTATATTCACACTTTTTGAATAAAACCTTTGAAAAATTACCCCATATATGACTTGTTTGCTTGTTTCCTAAATATTTCATATCACAGGAGTTTTATGTTTCTGTTAGCATAAAAATACTTTATTTGTTCTTAAACTGGACTTCTACTTATATCTTATTTGCAAATTTGAATATTCCATTTATAATTAATACGAATAAAAACAGAGAAAATAGATGTGTTGGTAATGCCTAGTAAGAAATAGTTCTCATTCAAAATGTGATTAAAATGAGTACGCAAAAATACGGCGCGTTGTCCCTTTGGTATGATTTTCTAGATTTGGTTAAGCTTTGATTGCATGAGGTGGAGGAATAGCCTGAAAGTAGTACTTTAACAGGGCTTCAGAAAAGTTGGAAGTAACCATGAATTGACTGGAGTAAGAATTTTTTTTCTGTGATATTGTAATATTTGCTCGTGTTAATTTTATTTAGCACATATGTAAAATACGAAAAAAAAAAAAAAGAAAAAAAAAATTATTTTCCTTTTTTTGAAATCTTGACCCTTGAACCACTAATGACGAACATCTACCGCCGCCCCTGGACCGAATATCTAACCAGAGGGTGTATTTATGCTGATCTATTTCTCCCGCCGGAAATGTTTACACGCCATTGCGGCGCAAGGTATTATGCGAAATAAATACATCAACATGGCAAAATATTTGCTTACGAAGTTGGCAAAAAACGTGATCTAAGATCGCCCTCTCTTAGATTGTCTATGTTGACTTCCAAAATCTTGTGAACTCCAGCTAAGGTACTAGGATTGTATCTATGCCCCACGCCCTCACAGGGACAGCGGTAGTGTAGTGGTCAGACTACTAGCCTCCCACCATGGAAAACCCGGTTGATTGCTGGTGGCGCCGCTCTTGGATTTTCGCTTGTGGGAATCGTGCAGGTCGACGCCACTGGTTGGTGGCGGGTTTTATCGTGGATCTTCCTTTTCCCCCGCCCTTGCATTCCGGCTCTGCTCCGTACTCACCTTGCTTCAACCTCATCAGCTCTCCAGACCTCGATGTTAAGTCCCGTCCACATATCCCCCTATACTCTGCTCCACCCACGCCCTCATAACGTCACGCCATGGCAGAATGGTTGCGGAACGTGACCTACTCTCAGAGGCAACAAAGATGTACAGTGTCGAGAAAGGAAGGGGTAATGGAACCGGGACGGCTTGTTTTGGAAGCAGATAGCGGCCGTAACTCCGCGGGGGGATGCCAGTGGCTGGTGCTGTCATGTTGTCCGCCAATCCGATTGACTCGGGGAACAATGAGCGGGAGGGGTAGTCGCCTGGCAGCAGATGGGACGCAGAATGCAGATCAGGCCTGCAGATGATACCGCCAACACTGCTCTTGTCGTTGATGAAAGGACCATCTCTCTCCGTTTATACCCCCTTCTCAACATCTCTCTCTCTCTCACACACACACACACACACACACACACATACACACTGCCTGTCGCACTGGCCGGGCGCGATGGCTGTTAACTATAAACCCCAGTTTCAAGGCGCGCAGTCAGAAGTTACGACTGGCAGGTTTGTTTTTCATGTCAAATTCATTAAAAATAAAGACTTCCGACTGCTCTCTCAACGTGTACGCGGTCTCCACTCTGCTTCCGCGCCGCAAAATTCCCAACTTTAAATTGCGACCACAACTCGAAACTGGGGGTATGTCGTTACACGTGAACTCGTGGTAGAGGAGAGCGTAGAACTGTAAAGTCGCCTCGTTGAAGCTGGCACACTGAAGTATTCGTTATGAGGACACAAAGTTATAATTGGGATGCTCCGCTACGGTANCGCCTCGTTGAAGCTGGCACACTGAAGTATTCGTTATGAGGACACAAAGTTATAATTGGGATGCTCCGCTACGGTACAGTAATAGTTACGCTGCAGTGTTTCTGACCTGATTACGATTTAATAACGGAAAATAGTTTACTAGCGAAATAGTTACTATGAGCATTAACATGTTCGCCGCTTAGTAGCTATATTTTCCGTAATTCCTTTCTGGCAATTGAAAGTTTAATATTTTCTAGTCATATAACATACACAAATACCAATTTCTCAACTGTAGCAAATACTTGTTTAGATACTTGTATTTAACGACAACCACTGGAGTTTTTTTAAAGAGTGGATTGTACTAAAATGGCAAATACAAAACAACATATACTTTTTGTGATTTGCGTATTACGTTTTTCTTTTCACCTTCAGAAAATATTTCATAGCCGGAAATTGACAGCTACCTACTTTAAAAATGTTAAATAAAAATGATACTTCAAAACTGATAACTTGAATATATTAGCCACGTTTATATACACAACCCACTACAAATTCTCAGCCATAGTCAGTCTTTTTTAGTTCTAGCGCCTTTTTTTAAACGTGTTATTGTGGTAGTCCTCATTATATTTCATTTACTTTCTAACATTTTAGGAGAAACTTTACTGGCGTCTAATATTACAAGACTACTTTTTACTTATTACTAACTGAGTTCCACCTCTTAAGTCTCTATTTGTGTCGGAGGTGAGGGTGGTTTTCCCAGGGATCGAACACAGAACCTCGTGTTCCCAATTGACACTTATCTCCACAATGGATGCCGACTGCGCAGATAAAAGAACATGTTGAAAACTCCATCAGGATTCCTTCGGTCTTGTTTTTTTTAACTAAATCCTGGAAGGGCAGTTTCTTTTACGGCTGTATTCCGTGAGCTTCGGGGCATTTTGCCTTCAGCGGATATCAATCTTGGCTTCTGCTGTACATTTGGAAAGGAAAGGCACAATTCCTTATTTAGGTCCGTGAATACTGCCTTGCAACAGAGAAACAAAACTAACAACGCTATACCCGTGAAAGCTGTTTAACATTTATGTAGTCTTCTTCCGCGTTTTGTCCTGTCCATAACAAAACTGTTGCCCCATTATTTGTATTATAATTGTTAATGCTCTTCACGCTACCAGCTGGCATATCAACTAACTATGTAATGGAAGTCGTCTCCACGAAATATTGGTGTATCATTGCCGCATGCATAAAGCAAAGAAGTTTGCATGTGTTGCCAGTTGTGTATCTTATGCCGCGGTAGTTATGCTCGTTCCACGCCCAGATACACTCAACAGCATGCGCTTCTGGTGTTTTAAATGTAATTTTCATTATAATAAATATCGTTATTTTACACACTGTTATGGCTCCTATCCCTGACAACATTAATATTTAAATAGTACTTCTGAGCTACTAATAGGAAATGTCACACACATACATTTATATGTAACATAATATTTATATGTAAAAACTATGGGAGCACTCTGAAAAAACCCACATCATCGTTCGCCCCATAATAAAACACGCAGATTCCATCACTTATGCATATGAATATAAGATAGTTATATACATTATTATATATAAAATAAATAAAAAATAATTTTATATTTACATATTTATACAGCTGTACATATTTATGTATAAAATAAATTTAAAATTATTTAATATTTAAATATATATATACATAATTATGTGTAAAATAAATTAAAAATAACTTTATATTTTTATATATTATTGCCAGTATATATAAAATAAATGTATAATAATTTTATATTTCTTTATTTATATATACATAACTATGTATAAAATGAATTAAAAATAATTTAAAATGTACATATTTATGTATCTACCTATAAATAATTATGTACAAAATAAATTTAAATAATTTTATTTTTTTATGTTATTTTATACATAATTATATAAATGTAAATTTATAATAATTTTATATTTATACATTAATATATACGTAATTATGTATAAAATTTATTTTCAGATAATTTTATATTTTTATATTTATATGTACATATGCCTACAAGCATATTTAAATTACACATTTTTGTAAGTATCTGCGTGTTTTCTTTCGGGGTGAACGATTCTGTGGGTTTTCTCAGAGTGCTCCCATATTTTTTACGTATAAATTTTATGATAGAAGGCATTTTGTGGGCACAATATAGGCTCTTTACTGTAAAAAGAATCGTATTTATATAGAAAAATGACAGTTGTTCTGACACATTGAGGTGAACATCGATTTGGAAGCTCTCTCTCGTCATACCACGAAGATGAATTGTGAATACGAAGGCCTGCCTTTGACCTCAACGATCATGGAGCTCAACATCATCACTAACTAGTTGTCGTCAGTGCCGATTCTGCGATCGAGTTTTCACATATGGTCAAAATGCTTGTCGGCATGAGAGGACGGCCTGTGCAAAGAGCCCTTTTCGCGCGATGAGGCATTACGACATTGACCCATGCAGTTTATTTATGCAAGGCGATATATTGAAAGAATGTTCCGAGATCTGCATAGATTCGTCTGCTGTGAGTTGGGAAGTGTTGCTGGCAATGCCTCTTGCTGCATCGATGGGTACTGATTCGACAGGCGATTATGAGGTGACAGTTAATGCTACAGACGGAATGAGTGCAGTAGAGTCGATTTGTGTGGAATGTACACTTGCAAGACTTTTGCGTGAAGTCGAAGAACTTCAAAATAAACGGTAGTCGGCTCTAAATACTAATGAACATACAACTCCTGCTACAAATAAAAGCAGGTGGCGAAGATGACCATGAAGACAGCATTGATGAAAATTAACATGAAGAAAGCGATAGTGCTGAAGACAACGGCGATTTTCTCGATGGACTAACACTACCCTCCAACACATTTGCTGCAACAAGCGACATGAAGAAGACAAGATGATGAGAATACTGGCTACTTATTTCCCAAAGACCCGAATGAACTTGTTGATAGACTCATATATTTGATCACTTTCCAACAAGGTGAAGATTTCTCGATGATAAATCTTCGATCATTAGTAAACTGAAGGTTAGAGATTATATTGAGTGATGTGATGAACTGCTTTCTTCATAAATTGTAATTACAAAATATTATAATTTAATAATAATTGTGTTTTAATTTTTATGTGGTGTATCCTTTCATCCCTGGTAACTTTAAAGTGGTGCTATTAGCACTCGATTATTAACGGAAAGATCTGCATACAGAATATTAATAAAGAGTCTAGTATAAAAATACATGGATAGTGGACTGAATACAAAAAAATTAATTCTGTCATGTACAAATTTGGAGACAGTTTGTAAACGAATGTAATTTCTGTACATATGGGTGTGGAACAAACCGAAGGATTGATCTAAGGATCGATCGAAGGATTGGGATAGATCAAAGGATTGGGATTTATTGAAGAATTGGGATTAATCGAAGGATTGAGATTAATTTAAGATTTGGGATTTATAGAAAGATTGAAATATATCGAAAGATTGGCATGGTTTGCTGTGGATTGTGGAAGAGTATTGCGAAGGATTGTCGTGGATTGTTGTAGATTTCGGAGTAGTATTGCGAAGGATTTGTGTGGATTGGTATGCATTGTTATGGATTGGTGTGGATTGGCGTGGATTGGTGTGGACTCATGTGTGGATTGGAGTGTGGATTCGTGTGTATATTGGTGTGAATTGATGTGTGGATTGGTGTTTGGATTGCTTATTGTGGTGCTGATTGTGATGTTGATTGCGGTGCCGATTGCTGTGCTGATTGTGGTTTTGATTGTGGTGCTGATTAATGGAAATATTGCGAGGTTGATCAAAATATTGATGGAAAAAGAAGTCTTTAATTAAGTTTTTATTTTTTTTATAAAAGAATTTATAATTTATTTTTGGGTTCAATGTTATCCTATGTCATGGACAGGGGGTCAAGATCTCAGATGTGAGATCAAGGTGAAGGTCACCCAGATCTAACATGGTGGTCGGAGTCATCAATGCCACCTAGGTGTTGAAAATGTTAACAATTAACAAACAAAATAAACAATATTGCAGGTGGAGTGCATTCGACAGAATGAGCAAAGGCGTGGGGGTTGGAGAGGGGAATGTTAATGAAGCGTGATTGATTGGAGTCTGTCAGTCGTCTGCTGGACGTGGTGCTGTGGGGAACCTCTGGAAATGTAAGTTTTTAAAAATAATGTTTTAAAATAATTTCTTGTAATATTATTGAAAATAAATTTTTTTATAAATTTTTTAGTATTTTTTATAATTTTTAAATGCATTTTGTATAAGGTTTTAGGGGATTTTTTGGGATTTTTTGGGTTTTTAAGTCTAAAGGTCACTGGGTCAAGGTCAAGTTCAAGGTCACCTACATCCAATATTGCTGGTAAAATGACCGCCGGGCGACCGGAATGATAGAGTATGAACAGCTTCGATGCTCCGGTATCCCGTCCCCTTGTGCCAAAACGTACGTAATCATTCTACTAATGGACATTGTAATAGAACATTTTAGTTTCTGAAAACATAGTACATTGTGATATTTTTATCTACATCTTCTGAAGTCAGAACTTAAACATTTCTAATAACCAGTGATTCATTTACAACAATTTTACTATTGCAGGCGTGTGTAATCGGAGATACATCGTCGTCTTCCGTCACTACATACGTAACTGTGCGGCGCAAACTCCAAATATTTTTTCTGTAACTTAAAAACCTACGTCAAGCAAGTTACAGGCAGAACGCCGTCGCCTAAGCCTAATTTACAAACCCCCTTCACCATCCCCATTCTCCCCTTCTGAACGTTTTCAGCCGCAGCAGCCGGGGAAATGTCTGCCCAGCGCAGCCACCGGTAATCAGCTAATTACCGCCTCAGCCCACGTCAAACGACCGGTAATTGCGAGATAATCGAATCAAATGTAGAACTCCCGCTTCTTCGCCTCCTCTTCTTATGCCACCCAGGACTGCGGGAGATAGGAGTAACAAGAAATCAACTGAGCACATCTTGCGCTTCTAATTGTGTTTTCCTGCTTCTTGGCGAATAAGCTCAACCCACAGACAGCGTTTAGTCATCATGCTCCTTGATTATTTACCGTTTCATGCGGTTATATTTTTAATATTCATGTCCCGTAAATACATTAAAAATACTGACACAGTATCGATAAAAACTTTATGGCATATTAAAATTATTCATTGAACTTCTACATTGCAATTTAAATAGTACAATGCATATTTTAAATCCATATTCTTCATAATAAATCCTACTGTTTCAAACAGCTAACAAAACCTCAATTACTATATTTAAGTTTTTTAAACTTGTTCTTATATGTTGAAATACTATTTGATTTTCTGTAATTTTTAATATTTCAAATAATCTGGAGAAATCCGAAACTAAAGCTTACTCAAGGAATGCAATTTTAAAGTACAAAGTAAAATCACGAGATCAACTCATACTTAACACGCTTGCTTTTACTCAAGAGTGCCCAGTTAAAC
This sequence comes from Clitarchus hookeri, assembly GCA_002778355.1. Classification (NCBI taxonomy): domain Eukaryota; kingdom Metazoa; phylum Arthropoda; class Insecta; order Phasmatodea; family Phasmatidae; genus Clitarchus; species Clitarchus hookeri. Next base: position 16,353 of record NQII01013028.1, read on the forward strand.
AAGTGCCTGAATTGCTGGGGGAAATTGAATGAATTTAATACATCGGCACTCCGCGAACGTGCGTGAAAAGTGCAACGAAACTGCGTTTCTTCTATATGTTAATCGACGCTGGCATAATTTGTCCAGCGAAATGTTTTAACACACTCCTTAGTATTCTCATTTAAAGAAAAAACGAACCCAGGAAAAGAAGTATCTCCATTCATACGCACTGAATGTATGAATGTGTGTATTGTAACAGAACAGAAGCGGTAAAAAAATTAATTGAAAATTTTGATAAACTTTGACCAAATTAATTTCAAATATTATGAATATGTGATTTTAAATGATGCATTTAAAAATGCAGGTAGGTAGGTAAGGTAGTTATTAACATCTCGTCAACAGTGAGGTCATTAGAGACAGAGCAAGTGGCTCAGGCAAGCAGGAACGGGAATATAAACGACCGTGGCCTTCAGTAAGGAATCATCCCAGCATTCGCCTAGGAGTGATTTCGGAAAACCATGGAAAACGGAATTCAGAATGGCCAGACCGGGAATCTAACCCGGGTCCTTCAGAATGCGAGTCCAGTGGTATACCACTGCACCACCTCGCTTGTTTTTTTTTAATACAGAGTAATTGGCGTTGTACAGAAAAATTCTACCGAGCTTAAGTATGCATGAATGCCCGAATAATTATTCCATCATATCTGTCAATAACAGATGGGAAAGCAAAATTTAACATAAATGCAAAACTTCGATTAGTAAACGAACACTATTACAGCATACCTTGGGGGATCGTAAACTAAAAATATGTTTTTCGAGTTTGCGAAATAAATAAGTTGGTTTACCTAGATATTAATACTTTTGTTTATAAAATATTGATTTCAAATCTGCTTAATGAGGGTGTGCACATGCATTACATTAATTAAGTCCACCTGGGCGGCATTCCAAAGCTTTTAACAAAATAGAGAAAATATTTAAGAATTTTTATAGACTTATTCACTCTACACATATTTACGAGTATAATTAACTAATTTTCTTGCAAACGAACCATTTTAGTCCATTGCCACATATCACTGAGCCCTGGAAGAAACATGTTACTCAAAGCAAAACAAATTCACGCTTCATTTAGAACCAGACTGCAGATGTCCACAAATCAAAGGCTCAGCTATAATATTAAAACGGATGGCTAAATTCGAGTACACAATTCCAGTTGGAGTTTATACATTTTACTAACAAAAAAATTGAGTTCCTCTAAAGCTGCGTACACTGGACACGTAAAACGGCAATATATCTTCTTTATTTCTGCTACAAGATAAAAGCCACGCGATAATTTTTAGAACTTCCAAAGGAACGTTTATTAACCAGTCACCGAAGACCCGTCAAAAAAAGTTATTTTAAATGATTGTCGCAACTATGAATTACACGTAAAGACTAACTCAAGAAATATTACATGTTATTCCTCACAACCGCAATCGGAACCCATCAAAAATAATGTAAGGTCTACACCGAAGAGCAAGAAAAGAAGGAATATTCGTCTAAGACTGTGAAGGTCGACGTTTGCATCACGTCAACACGACGGGGCTTAGCTACCATAGAACTTTCTACAGTATAGTCTATTCGGGGTTTTTTCACACCTTTTTAAATCAAACTTTTGAAAAACATCCCTTGCATGACGTCTTTGGTTGTTTCTTGAATATGTCCTGTATCATTAGCGTTTTATACTTCTGTTGACGTAAAGTTGTCTTATTTTTGTTAATCTGAATTTTCACTTATATTTTATACATTAATTATAATATTTCCTATTTAATTAATATGAGTAAAAACCGAGAGAAAATAAGTGTGTTGGTAACGCCTAGTAAGAAATAGTTGTCATGCAAAATATTATTAAAACGAGTGCTCACAAATGCGGTGCGTTGTTCCTTTGGTGTAATTTTCCAAATTTAGTTAAGCTTAGTTTCCATGAGGTGTAGGAATAGCCTGAAAGTAGAACTTCAGCAGGGCTTCAGAAAATTCGGAAGTAAGCACGAATGGACTATTGTAAGTTAGTTGACAATGAACACCATGCTTCCTCAGGAACTGTCCATAAAACATGAGTTTTTCCCAAAACTAGAAGTACCCATAAGTACAATGGTTTTTTTCATGGAAATGCCCTGATTAAATCCAGTCGTTATGCAATTCAACAACTTAATAGTACCAACATGTTAAAGTAGCCATTGCAACCCCTTATATTGCCTCCACATCTCGATTTATTAAACTCCTGAAATGCCTATGTTGAATGTTGAATTGATATTTTTCACCACAAAAGGATCTAATAAACTGAAACGCCTCATTCTACGAAGCCAGAAACGTAACTGGTAAATAAAATTAAGGTTCGAAATACTTACATTAAGTTGACAGTCGACGTCATCTTTGCTGATGTAGTACATCACCGGAACGGAAGGACCATAGCCTGACCCCAAACTCGAACTACGTAGTCATTATGTTGGAGGTTTGGACGTGTGTGGTAACGCATTTCCCTGAGGGGAGAGGCCAGTTCCGTCAAAATGAACGCAGGTCACTAACAGGTGGTAACGCATTCGAAAGAATGTGCGTAAAAGTTCGCCGGTCACAGGCGTCTGTAGATTACAACGAGTCTTAAGGCACGCCAGCCGTCACAGTCCATTATTGACATGCGGGATCCGACAATTCAAGGGATTTTCTTCACATATTTAATTTCAAAGATGTAAGCCTATCGTGCCTTAATGGGGATTCTCAAACTCCGAACATAATACACGGTAATATTATTATTATNTCAAAGATGTAAGCCTATCGTGCCTTAATGGGGATTCTCAAACTCCGAACATAATACACGGTAATATTATTATTATAATAATCATAATCTTATACAAATCACAGAGCTTTTAAATATTAAACTGGTATCTCTAAAAGTCTTCCCTTGCATATGTAGTAACGAGAAATTTCTTGGAGATAATTCACACCGGCCTCTATGCAAAGATATGTGTAGGCTCCAGATAATGACGAATTGTGAAATCTTCGCAAGATTAAACAAACGCTTCCTCTTCACAGTCAACTTAAAAATGCACTAAACGCCAGAATTCTCTCTCTTTCTCTCTCTCTCTTTCTCTCTCACTCCCTCTATAATAACTGTAAAGTCCCACTGCCACCTAAAAGTACTGTGTTAATTTGAATGGGATTGTATCTACGAGATCTCAGGACAGTTGAAGGCTTGTTGTTATGGCATACGAAAAATGATGCACTCGCTTCTGGTAGACGCACTCTAACAGAAGAGTCACAATTTGTATAAGCTGCACCGCAGGAGAGCTTAAAAGGCCAGGCCAAATGACACAAAGGAACCCCATCGGTCCTGACGTAGCATGGGAAAAGATTGATGATTTCCCAATAGCAGAAATTATGACCAAAAAATTCAGATTTATAATTGGCAACTAAAACTTCACTCAACGCCTTCGACTAACATGGGTGCATTTCTCTGTTCTGCACACTTCTAACAAAGATAAAGTCGTACAATAATTGGAAAAGTTTCTTATTTTCAATTATTTTACCAGTTTACATAGTCGTTCGTCTTCATATAAAAAAAAAAGNAATAATTGGAAAAGTTTCTTATTTTCAATTATTTTACCAGTTTACATAGTCGTTCGTCTTCATATAAAAAAAAAAGAATGTTATATTTAGAGTCGTTGCGCTATGGTCCGAGTCAGGACTGCCTGCAAGATGCGTTGCGGGCCAAGAAAAAGTAAATTGCTGTTAAAAAGACCTAAAAATACAGATTTGTGAAATTGCTGTTAAAAATACCTAAAAATACAGATTTGTGAAATTGAAGTTCCCACCACCACCCTCTCTCCATAACCATCGCACTCTCTTTCCACAATCGCCATATTTTCCTGTGAAGAGAAAGTTGTCGAGTTAGGGATGGCTAGGCGATAAAAAAAAGAAGCAGGCTGGGGGGTTTTAAATCTGTCGCAGTGATGAGATAGGGCTGCTGGTTTGCGGCAGAGGGGAGCGGAACGCCTTCCCCGCGCCTTCTCGGCGGATACTTCGCCAGCGCGCCGGCAACCCTGGAGTCTGCTCAACAAAGCGCCTGCCTGTGTCGTCGGCGCCCAAACTTTAAATTGCTCCGCCCCAAATACTAATAAAACTCCTTTACGAGGAGATCCCACACCACTTTTTAATCTGCTAATGCTTCACGTTAGGCTCACATGGAGAGGACACAGGTTTTACGCCCACCCTCTGATAAGATTCAACCTATGATCACCATGTTACGAGTTGTGGTCAGACCTTAGCTGAGCAGCCTGCCTGATCACACCTTCACTTATTTATCCAGGACACGGGCCGTGGTCGCTGAAATTAGTTATAAAATCGCAAACAACACAAACCCCCTCCACCGGCCAGTGAACGGGGACAACGCAGCTGATATAGGGCAGTGTAGTCCGGGGGCGGTGTCTTTTGTCGTCGGGCCATTGGAACGAGAAGACCACTGAAGATGGGTGTGGCCGACCGTCAACTTGCGCCATCTTAATCAGCCTCCGGAAACATGAACAAGGTGGGGACTCTCCAATTAGGCTTTAATCAGAATGTAGCTGGTTAAATCTTTATAAAATAATATCATTTAATATTTCAGTATATTTGTATAGCTCCCCTGGTTCATATTCAATCATATTTATATTGAAATAATTTTGTACAACCTTAATGTTAAATAAAACTGTTTTATTTTATATGGTGTTCATTACATAACTCTTATTAACATCTTGTTACGCCCCTACATCCCCATTAAGGATAAATATCAACAAAATATCAAAATCATGAACAATTGTGGAGGCTTCGTTCCTCCCTACCCTCTCACTGTCTTGCATCAGTTTCTCTACCATCCACTCCCAATTCAATAAATCCCCCACCCACCCACGATAATTTCCGTATTAATAATACCACATTTCAGTCACATCCTCTTTTAACATTAAATTTTTTTAGCTTTTAAGTAGCTGTATAATTAAAATAATGTCATAATATACACTTTTAGAATGTATTAGGTATAAATAATAAATTACGTTTTACAGCCCAATATCTAAACTTACAAAGCAATTATTTGAAAACTAAATAACAAAGGTTATTAAAATTTAAAGAATTTCAGTATGAACCGCAAGTTCCTAGTTGTGTATATTTACCTCAGCAATACCATTCTAGTAATTTAAATTAAGATATAGATATCCTGTGTGCGCTGGATGTAGTTATTTGAAATGAAACTATTACTGTGATAGTAATTAAAAATCATGCGACAATTTCCATTAAATTAACTTTCAACTCATGCTAATTAAATAAATTCCATACAAGACATAATAATGTAGTAGGATATTATTGTGCTCGGATAAAGGTACAGGAATTTATTATGCTCTCCCATGAGTCAACATATCTTTAAGAAGAATTAATATTAATAAGATATGCCAGTTGACTATGAGATTTTTGTACGCTGATAGAAAGCCCATATTACGTTATAAGTTGCCATATCAAAGAACGAGTAGTCGCAGCTACATGTCAGGCGACACGATCCAGTTGCAAGGTGCCGAGACGACACATTCCCGCATCAGCACTTCCCCGCGGCTCGATCGCCGCTGTGTTGCGAAAACACGTGCCAGCGCACGCCACACTAATGTTTCCCCTTGCCCACTTTAAATTTTACTTGTGTTGTTCTAGTTTTAAGTTCCTCATACTCCCAATATTCTCATACACTTCCCACTATCGTTTGCCATACGGACACGCGGCAGAATGAATTCCATTCGGTTTTTTCGCATTATCGTGATTCACGGACTTAGCCCATTACCCGGGGCTTTCGGATGTGCTGAATTGCACACCAGCCCTGAAGTGGATGCGCAGAGACTGCTAAACCTGACGTGAGATGGTATTATTGTGTGCAACGTCAAGGATATTTAACGAAATGGGAATAGTGCCCGAGACACACCCACTTCGACTGTGACTGTCCGCTCACAGTTTACCCATATCCCCCCAATTGTCAGGAGTACTTACTCAGTAGGTCAAACTTTTCTTTTCGCGTGAGACGCGGAGCAATCTTTGGGCCTTTGGCGGAATGGTGACCAGACCAGAGAGGACTTTCGTCTGTGCTCTATTGGCCTTGAAAGAGTTAAGGCATTAGAGACCCATTCTGGATGCGTTGCATTTTTGCTCTGGGTCCTTTCTCTACTACACAGTACCTTGAAAGTATATCATGAGGGTACTTTCGCTTTTGAGCGCCCTGTTGTAAGTCATTGCGTAGAGATTTCCACAATCCCCGTATGCTGCCCTTTTGTGTGGTAGTAGAATTGCAATTAGTACCTAATTAATTATTTATGTGTTCCTTTCATCTCTACTATCTTCTATTTGCATAATCAGTGCCATAATGTTTTACTTATACTTTGTATTGTCCCTCGGCCTTGATAACATTTTATTTGTATGTGGAAGTACTATTGTAGTTACTCGTTATCTATATATTCTTCTCCTCTTTATTACTATCTTAACTTTTTAATAATAAATGTCATTATTATCTCCTTATATTGTGTTGATGTCCATTATTAAAATGTTAAGAATTGTGAGCTTTATCCACGCACAGCTAACTGCAATGAATTATTTTTAAAAAAAATTGTATGAAAATAGGTATTTGTATAACTGTCCCTATTTGTAGACATTGACTAAGAAATTAATTTTAAACAGAAACATAAGTTAGCATAAAGATTTGACGATTTGACGAAGACTATTCATAAATAAATGATTTTTAATGCACGTTTCAACATGAAAACTTCCAAGGTCGGACACACCCAGAAATATAATAAACCCATATGTACATATAATAAGACCACAATAAAATTAACAAGTAAATTTTAAATAACCTACTCCTTATAAACTATTAAGGTCATATTTTTTCTTTAAAGTAAAATTTTACAGCAAATTATGTGTTTAGATATGCTGTGAAAGCATTCCGTTAATAAATTCCTTTGTAAGTTTCAGAACAACGGTACCGCATGTTTAGAAACAGCAGCAACCAGCAGTGATGTCGCATATTCTCATCCAAAGTCCCTCCGGAGGGCGGCGCAAGCAATGTCCGCAATAGCAGAGGCAGCAGGACGCCAGTTCTGACGTAAAGGCGCGCACTTTTATTACACTGCATCAGCTCTACCGCTTAAAGCAGCTCGCGAGTCGTATACAGATAACCAGCGGTTTCCATATTTTACATACTCCACTTACACTGCACCCTGCAGGTAACAGTAAAACTTACATAACAACTTTACTCTAAAAATGTATTATTACTTAACTAAAAATTTAACTTAAACATATTAAGATTACTGATATGAGGCCTCCAAAATCAAAGGTTTGTAAATTATGATGTGTAATGGAAGAAAATATATTTTTAATTAATTGTAATATTTAAAAGAATTTGAAAAAATTAAGTTATATTTCAATACTAGCAACAATATAAATATTTAGAAGAATAAGAAAACTGCTACATTAAAATAGTCTACTAATGAAACAATGAATTGTTTACGTCAATTTTATGACAAAGAGACGTCTTTATAGTAAAATGGCCACACAATAACATGAAGATATGACATGACATTTTTCATATTAAATTTTAAGATTTTCATTATTTTATAAATAAGAAACTTTGTTGTAAAATTAAAAATAATTTTATACACATCTTATTATTATTAGCGACACATTTTGTTGTCGAATTCGTTAACATTTGTTACATCAAACATTTGTTTTGTTATTTTTAGATACTAGTGTATATTAGAATACACTTACTAATATTATGCTACATTAAGTATATCTCCAATTACCCTCTTACGTATTGAAACGTAGTTGAAAAGCAGCTGTAGCTTTGTTTTATTTTCATAATTAATGAAAGTTTAAATAATTAATTTAATAACATGCTACGTTACGATAACATCCTATCACTATCCTAACCACCGTGACGTCACGTATCACTCATTATGTAATATTATTACATCACTGCGTTTACATTGTTTGTATTAACATGTATTTCATTTCCAGGAATTGTAGTTTATGTACAAACACAAACAAAACAATCAATGTACCTGGGTGAGAGCTCTTAGGTTTTCCTAGTTCAATACTTTTGCATTTCAATTTGCTTATATTGTAATTATTACTACGGTGTTTTTGAATTTTCAGTCCTTACAATTCACGCCACATTGTGTTAGTGTTAGGGTCTCACAACCTCAAGAAAGGCTGACTCGTTCGCGAACCGCCCGCGGGGCGTCTGGTGCGCCCGCGTGGAAGACACTTTGCACACCCAGCGGTATTGAAGTTCAAGGCCCGCATTGCCACTGCAAACACACAGCACGGCGTTTGTTAGGCCCACCTCGCCTGAGGACTGCACGAAAGCAATTGACAGTTCCTTATACCTAGCTTCTCCGTCTACTGTAATTCCTTTCAAAAAACTTCCCTACCGTAGCGAAGAGGACTTCAACCCGATCCATATTTCTACTGCCACAAGATGAACCCAGCAACTCCCAATCATCTACATAATCCACGCGGACTCCAGGGTGAGATGAGGGCATCTCGCTAGTAAAAATTGGGGGAGATGTTACGAGTTGTGGTCAGGCCCTTAACTGAGCAGCCTGCCTGATCATACCTTCATTTATTTATCCAGGACACGGGCCGTGGTCGCTGAAATTAGTTATAAAATCGCAAACCTCAGAACCCCCTCCACCGGCCAGTAAACGGGGACAACGCAGCCGGTATAGGACAGTGTAGTCCGTGGGCAGTGTCTTTTGTCGTTGGGTTATAGGGCCCAGAAGATCACTGAAGATGGATGTCTCCGGCCGTCGACTTGCGCCATCTTAATCAGCCTCCGGAATCATAAACAAGGTGGGGACTCTCCAATTAGGCTTTAGTCAGAATGTGGCTTGTTAAATCTTTATAAAATAATATAATTTAATATTTAAGTATATTTGTATAGCTCCCCCGGTTCATATTTAATCATATTTATATTGAAATAATATTGTACAACCTTAATGTTAAATAAACCTCTTTTATATGGTGTTCATTACATAAATCTTATCAATATCTTGTTACGCCACTATAACCCCATTAAGGATAAATATCAACAAAATATCAAATTTATAACAACCAGGTCGGGTACACGTGGTTCGCTGTCAATTTCAATACTATTAGTCTCCTCGTGCTTAGCCTTTCTGCTTATATCATTATAAAATAACCCCCCACCACCAATCCCAAAAAAAATTAATAATTAATTTTATTACTTTTTATATATGCTCCGTTAATCGATTTAACAACAAACAATAAATATTACCCTGCAAGTGACCAGATATTGAGATATTGCATTCTGTAGTGTACTAGTGCAGAGCAATGTTAAGAACGGAAAATTTAACGCTGTAATGTTGGCATAGCCATATTATTACTATACTACTTACCATTAACGATGAATCTCTGTGATTCACCAAAACATGCTATTTTTTTTATTGAAAAATGGTGATTCATCGAAAATTCTGTATTTGTGTATTCATGTTCGGTTACTGTCATTCATTCTTAGAATATGGCTCTAAGGGTACAGAACTCTACGAAAGTTGGGAAGTCCCGTCTCCAACCCAGCTCGTCTAACATCAATCGGATGGCCAGCCAGTCACAGAAGTATAAAAGTCTATTGTATGTTGAAATATCTCCTTGTTACCGAGTACAGCGTACAAATACGTTATAAAATAAACGATGTAATATCTAATGTAGACAGAAGTCAACATGTTGATAAAGTTTCAAAGTCACGTAAATTTTTACGGCCGCACAGGATGTCTTGGTTTTCACCTTCCTAATACGGCTACATACTTCATGTCACAGCTAAATTTCTGCTACAATTGTGGCTTTTTTTTTTTTGCTGGCGTCCTTTTTGCTCCCTGTTGCCGAACGCGGTCAATCAGAGGTGAATCCGGCCAGTACGAACGGCTACGTACATCACAACAGCAAATAAGGTAGAAAGTTGCATTTCACTGTTATATACGTACTATGGTGTGTCGGTGAATGGCATCAGGAAAGAAAGAATACAGAATATACACAAAAATTGACATTTATTGGCGCTCAAAGTAATTGCCATCTGTTAAAACACACATTTGGCAACGTTCATAAAACTACTTCAAGAAAATGTCTGCAAAGGCCTCTTTAAGAATCGAGCGCAGAATCTCTGCCACACGTACCTGGATTACTTCTACGGTAGCAAAACATGCGCCTTTCAAGACACTCTTCAGGCGGGGAAACAGAAAGAAGCCCGCAGGCGCAGATCAGGGGAACGCGGGGTTTGACCGAACAGGTACGCCGCGCCGAGCCAAGAATTGACGCACATGGATCGCGCAACGCGCAGGCGCGTTATTGTGCAGCAACATCCACTTTCCAGCCCTGTGCAACTCTGGTCAAGAACGGCGGATGCGTTGGAGAAACCGTTTCAAAACGTTCTCGTAGAATGCGGCGTTCACTGTTTGACCCGCAAGAACAAATTCCCTTATGGACGATGCCATCGTCATCGAAGAAGGCGATCAACATTGTCTTGGCCTTGGACTTTTGCAGGTGGCTCTTTTTGAGTGGCGGAGACGTCGGTGATCGCCAATTCATCGATTGCCGCTTTGATTCTGGATCGAACTGATAGCACCAGGTCTCATCCCCTGTGACGGCGTTTCGCAGAAAGGATGAATCCTGATCACACATGGTAATGCAATCTACGGAGGTCTCCATCCGGTATGCTTTCTCGTCATCTGATAGCTTGTGTGGCTCACACCGTGTTGCTGTTGAGATATCGGACCATTCACAGAGCTTTTTAGACACATATTGTATCAACTACTTTAAAGTTTAAATGCTTTATATTGCTAACCGTTATGGAAAAAAAATCGGATAACCCTGGCACTGGCTTTTACGTAATTTTACTTTACTAAAAGTATTTGTCTGATAAGCTAGTAAACTACTACTACTCAGAGTAAAATGTTTAACCGTACATCTGTACCAACATAAACACTACACACCCCACAAGTTATGAATTCATGAATTCGTAGCCTCTTTTAAGATGTTGCATTATAAACGTTGAGTTTTTTAATAGCATTGCACAATAAGGCTTAGAAATACAGGATGAGTATAAAATAATACCCCAACTTTGAAGGTCCATAATATCAAAACCAAACAACACACAACCTTTATTGAGCAATCAAATGAACCACGGAACCATGAAGTTTGTTTACCATACATTCATAAATATTCAATGTGACCACCACGAGTGGCTTGAATGACATCTATAAGATAATCAAACTCGTTCCACACTCGTGTCAACATGTCCCATGTTACGGTTTGGATGGCGCTCGTAATTATCGTTTTGAGGTCGTCAATGTTAGCCGGCAATGTTGGGCGAAACACTTGATCCTTCATGTACCCCCATAGAAAAAAATCGCACGAGATAAGATCTGGGCTTCTTGGGGGCGAGTGATGAAGAGCCTGGTCACCAGTTTCTTCTCGACCAATCAAGCCTTGCGGCAACGACTCGTTCAGGTATCCGCGAACAGCTAGGTGCCAATTGGGTGGTACACCATCCTGCTGGAAAATGAAATCCCCGCCGCCTCTTCTAACTGAGGAAACAACTACCCTGTAAGCATGTCCAAATAAGGGATTCCAGTAACAGTAGGCTCGTGAAAAAAGAAAGGGCCGATAACAGTGTCTTTGGATACAGCGCAAAACACGTTCACTTTGGGGGAAGCGCGCTCATGTTCGTTGGTTTCATGTGGAGGCTCCTGACCCCATATCCGCACGTTGTGCAGGTTCACCTTACCATTTGTATGGAACGTCGCTTCATCGCTAAAAACCAGCTTAGACATGAAGACATCGTCTACCTCGTTCTGGGCAAGAACTAACGGGCAGAAATCACGTCTCAGTTATTTATCCCTTTCGGTAAGAGCCTGTACAAGCTGTAACCTGTATGGTGTGTACAGTAATCGCTTTCGCAACACTGTCNTTTATCCCTTTCGGTAAGAGCCTGTACAAGCTGTAACCTGTATGGTGTGTACAGTAATCGCTTTCGCAACACTGTCCATACCGTCGATTGAGGGATTTGTATTTCCCGGCTAGTTTGTCTAGTTGATTTTCTCTGACAGCGAACGAATGTTTGTTGAATCCGTTGCACATTCTCTTCGGACACACGCTGCCGNGTCTAGTTGATTTTCTCTGACAGCGAACGAATGTTTGTTGAATCCGTTGCACATTCTCTTCGGACACACGCTGCCGCCCGGAACTTTTGCCTTTGCAAAGGCACACTGTGTCACGGAACTGACGAAACCAACGTATGATACTCCACCTATTGGGAGGACGACGTCCGTATTTGTGGCGGAATTCACGTTGAACAGTCGTAACCGTATCACATTTAGCAAACTGAATAATACAGAACGCCTTCTGTTGTTCCGTCGCCATCGTGATGCGGACTAACACACAACACACGCTCATAGTGCGACGGCAGACGCTCCCAGTGACATCTCTCGGCACATAAAGGAAACATGAGACCGTCCCCTTCACATTGACGTGTTGAATGCGAGCTCGCTTCCCTTCACCACCTTAAACCGAGAGTTACGAACGCCATCCAAACCGTAACACCGGACATGTTGACAAGAGCGTGGAACGAGTTTGATTAGCGTGTAGATGTCGTTCGGGCCGCTCATTGTGGTCACACTGAACATTTATGAATGTATGGTAAACAAACTGCATGGTTCCGCAGTTCATTTGATTGGTCAATCAAGGTTGTAGGTTGCTTGGTTTTGATATTATAGATCTTCAAAGTTGGGCTATTATTTTATACTCATCCTGTACATTAACTTACTATCCACCGTTACACATGTCCTTTAACAGACCTTCGCTTTACTGAACTTCTGCCGTACCAATACACAAACTACTTTTCAGACACATTAATAATTACTCTATGTACAAAGCACTGAATAATTGGATACTGCAGCCTGTAACAGTGAGTGGGTTCTGTAACGGACAATTAATAACGTTGTTTTTGAAAAATATTTTATTCTAGAATTTAACGTATTACGACATAATTTTACTAACAACGAAGCAAATGTGCACTAAATGTACACTACATGTTTTCTTGAAAACTTCTGTTAAAAATGTTTGTTAAAAAAATATTTTTTAGTCTAATATATAAATTTAATTATTACTAAGTTATAAAAAAAATTTCAACTAGTGTATATGATAATTACCAGCATTCAAATATCTTGGCAATAAATGTAATCCCATTATAATAAATAATAAATCAAGTAGTTCAAATTCCGTTCTTGATTTTGTGTTTCGGCAATTCGATCACTCCATGAACTTTACATAACCCTTAACTGTAAACCAGTAATAATTCTATTTTTTTAAAAGGCGAATAATTTACATTCGATCTTCTACCTTGCACAGAAGTATGATCTGGCAGATTATGCGTCCGGTGTGCTAAGATCGGGCCTTAATGAGAGCCGGGGTTCTAAGAGGAAGCGACAGCTACACAAACTAAAGTTCCCGCCGTTCTCAGTGTCTGCAGGGACTCTTACGACTCAATTAGTGAGCATTACCGCTGATAACAAACCGTCGCAGAAGCAATTTCCGTAGTTTGATTGTCTTCCTCCCCCGCCTTGCGCTCTCCTGCCTCGCAGATAACACAAGCCCAGGGTCACCTCTTCGACCCGCGCGGGCTTTTAAATGGACTTCCGGTTGTTACAGACGTGTTAGTCAGGTTAACAGCTTTATTAGACTCGGGAAAACTGGACGTGGTTATATTTAAAGAGAGTCGTTCATACCTTGAAAACATACGTGGTCACCTTTGCCGTGAAATAGAGTTAAATTTAGCGTATTTTGTAAGCAAGACACAGTATCATAATTGTTTTAGTCACCGCAAAATAATTTTTTAGTTGCCACAAAAGTTTAGCGGTGACCACGATGCAGCTATGATGGTGTGATTCTGCGCATTGTATCTCTGTCTCTCTCTAATTCTGTGATGTCACAGCGGTGACAACTGCCTGGAATGGCCCATGAGAATCTATACATAATACTGCGTTTTATTTTGTTTGAATAGCGATTTATAAATACATATTAAGTGCCGTTTTCCCAGGAGCAATGCTGAAAAAACGCTTCATGCTTTAATATTACTGCCAAATGATAATTTTAATTGAATATATTTTATAGTTGGCGAAATACATGGCCGGTTGTAGCAAGACGGTATATGTGGATTCGGTAATAACATTACGGACTTTTCAGTATATTTTTTTTCATACGAACGAAGCTTGCATTTATTTGTAAATACGGACTTTTTTGTGTTCATTAAATTCAGGACAGAAAAGTCGGAATTTTAATACGTAATTAAATACTTTTACTGCCAAGATGTATAAGAAGTTATTGTTTTTAGGCACGTGAATATTGTTTATTCGCATACTAGGTGTATACACTGAAGAGCCAAAAAAACTGGTATAGGCGTGCGTATGCAAATAACAGAGGTATGGAACCAATCAGAGTAACGCGATGCGGTCGGCAGCTAGATCGGTTACTGCTGCTACAATGGCAGGTTATCAAGATTTAAGTGAGTTTGAACGTGGTGTTATAGTCGNCGAGAGATGGGACATAGCATCTCCGAGGTAGCGATAAAATTTGGATTTTCGTGTACGGCCATTTCACGACTGTACCGCGAATATCGGGAATCCGGTAAAACATCAAATCTTCGACATCGCTGCAGTCGGAAAAAATCGTGAACGAACGGGACAAACGACGACTGACAAGAATCATTAAACGTGACAAACGTGCAACCCTTTCTCAAATTGGCGCAGATTGGATTTGTGGACTGCTCTGCAGGATAAATGGTGTGAATTGCCTCCTGCATACCTTCAGACATTATTCGAGTCCATACCACGTCGTCTTGCGGCACTT
>NQII01013031.1:5306-21008 GCA_002778355.1 Clitarchus hookeri
GTGTGCAGAGCTCCAGCAGAAAACGTTTTATTAAAAAACCGTAGAACGTGTCTGAGTGAGGTCTGTTTACGAATAGCATTTAAGAAACGTTCCACGTCTCTATACGTTTTCAGTTCCTCCATTCTTATCTAAAGCATGTTTATGTGATAGTGAAAATGGTTCAAACGAGTATTTTCACGTTCATTTTTAGGTATGAACATTCCGGTACAAAACATTAAAAAAGGAACAGGGACGAACGTACATAGAACATTTATTTATATTATTACGTCATAAAATGGTAGATTCTTCGCTGAAAGTCTCATTGAGGCACGTTATCGACGGCAAGACTACACGCCAGTTCAGTGCTTTACGCGTAGAGGCAATGAGAGTTGATGCGCATGTCTCGATCGCCCCTAGCGAGTTGATGCGCATGTCTCTATCGCCCCTAGCGCTCCCACGCATTTAGGCCTCAGATGCGCAAAATTCCACCTTAAGAAATTTTTTTAATTTTCTTATAAAATTAATTTTGGTGCGATAAAAACCTAAATTACACCTGCATAAACGAGAGAGAAAAATCCATTACGTGGATGCGAAGATTTACGTAAGTATCAGAAATATATCATAACGTTTCGTTAAGAGATTGTATAGAAAATATCAACGCATCTCGTTGAACAAAAACAGTTTGGGTGCCCATTTACACTCATTCTGGCGAACCCTGCTAAATTTAGGGAGGGGCAATCTATACTCCCCCCCCCCCNAATCCCTGGGGAAGATATTTCCCAATTGCCTGGTTTGGAAGGTAACAGTAGCGTTCAATTCGGAAACCGTTGACAGTCACTTATTCTGCGATGGTTGCAATTTGTAATAGTTTAGTACTCCAAGTTTTGTTACAAACTAAAAACTGAATACTAAAATAATAAATACGCCTTCATTTTGGTATGCTAATTTAGGACACGTGACATTTTAATAAACTAAAAGGGTTTGTTCGGTTACGGCCTCAGCCTTACTTTTTTTGATAATGATAAAATAAAACCAAGCTGTCGAAGAGGCTGAGGCAGGAGTAGTTGTGGCGACGAAGCAACCCATTTTCGCACCAAAATATTCAAATGATAATAAATTCATGGTTTAATGTATTTTTTTAACACAGCCACATCATATTTTTGAGAGTTGCTACTCTCATAATATAAATAAGTTACGCCTGTGGACTTCAAATGCGAATGCCGAGGCGTTTATAAAGTGAGACATAATCTTGTCTACTGTAACATTAGTAGTGATAGAGGGCGGGGAAGATTTCCACAACGTTCGAGAAGCTGAAGCAATGCGATTGCGAGGGGATTACGGGATTAACCAATAAAGCTCCTTCCACTGGCAACATCCGTCAAACTTCTCATATGGCAAACCAAAGGAGTCCAAGACGGTGAAAAATTGCGACCAACTACCCCATTTACACAAACTACCAAGGCAAGGCGGTGAACAAATGTGGCCGCTTACCCCATTTACACCTCCTTACCATAAACTATTATTGTAATTAACAGCGATCATGTAACACGTACCGTCTGACAACTCGTAAAGTTTACAGTGAAAAATAGCGCAGGTAGCAACAACGCCAATAGTTTCCTTAGAATACAAGAACAACAACAAAAAAGTAAGGACAACTAAGGTAAATATATTTCAATTGCAACAATGCATCTGATTTTTTTAGTTATTCTTGTTTTATGTTTAGTTCCTGGTACCACTGCGCAACGGTACCTCTGTTTACTCGCTGACGGGCAACCTGTTCCGGGGTCTCCACCAAACCTGTTTGACCTCCTCGACGGGAAAACATAAATATTTAGAGCAGGTGTGTAGACGCCCCTCCCCTTGGGGAAGGACCATATACCTGTGGCCGGCACGTCCCCTCACCCTTGGAAGGCAGCTTTCTACGCCCGCGGCAAGAGCGCGCCCAGGACAGGAAGGGAGAGCGTGTACTCACCAGCTGCACCAACTTTATGATCCCAGGGATGGTCTTGAAGTATTCGATGTTGACCTTGATGGCGGTTTGTCCCTGGCCGGGGTCCGTCTTCACGGTGGGGTGGTGGTGCTGTGCGGACGGGGGAGGCGCCCCCGCGTTCTGCGGCCCCACATTCACCGACACCTCCGTCATCATGACACTTGCTCACAACAGCTACGCCGAGGATAACTACAGCACGACCACTGCCGCCGACAGAGATAGCCGCACTGCCAGTCGCCACAAAACCGCGAGGCGCGGCTTCCGCCCCTCCCCCAACTCTCCTCTCTCTGCGCCGTGACTGGTGCGCACGTGGGCCGCTCTTGCCCGTGCTCCAACCTGTCCGCTCACCTCCTTCAGGGGTGTCCACCGCCTCCGCGCCTCACGCACGTGCACTACAAAAAAAACATACTGTATTTGACATTGTTTCTCAATTGCTTCTACGACCCTGTTTATGGTGGCTGGCTCATAAAGGTATAGCGGACCAACCTAATATTACACCTTGAAACGGCACACACACGCGCGCGTGCACCCATGGTTCCCCCTGGATTCGAACCGGGAACTTAGTGGTCTGAAAGTGAAGATCGAGTAGTTTCAGCCGCAGATGATTCCAGGGACGGACTAGACAGTTGTACATCAGACTAGTACTACATAAGTCGTTACAACAATTAGAAAGTCAGCCAGTAGTCCAAAACTTCTTACTTTAATGTGGTAGCTTGGATATAATTTTCACAATTATTTAAATGTGTACGCGAAGAAAAGGTTTTACTAATATTATTCACAATTTTTCAGAAAATCAAAAATGCTGTATAAAAAGATCAGGAAAATTTTTTTAACGCGTTAATATTTTATAGAATAGTTCTGATTTTTTTAAATTGCCACCACTATATGCCAGTAAACTGAGAGTGGCTTCCGTTCCAAACAAACCCAACAATTGCATTTAAATGCGTCACGTATCGATGGTTTACCCGGGATTTAAACCCAGATACAGCCATTGTCCAAAAATGGTACCTAGAAGTCGTATGTTGTCAAAAAACCATATCGTATGCCAAGAAAACAAAAGTTTTCGCTGTCGCAATGGGGCCAATTGTGCCTCGAAAACCACTCGTCTTACTTCAAAAAACGAAAGTACAGCTATGGGTAATTGCAAGGCGACTTAAATCTATGTAGCTAACCTACTTTTTTGATACATTTATTTATTTTTATTTATTAATTATTACGTGTTTTTTTAGTGCCACCAAACTGCTACAGGGCCTTGTATGGGGAACACCGGATTTTGGGCAACGTGGAAGGAATCGACCTGGGCCTGTATTAAGGCACCATCCCAGCATTCACCTGGAGTGATTTCGAAAAACCCTTGAAAACAGAAATCAAAATGGTCGTACCAAGAATCGAGCCCGGGTCCACCCGAATGTGACTCCAGAGTTTTACCACTGCGCCACCTCGGTCATTTATGCAAGTAGAACGAGTTCCTGTTTCACAATTGCTCCTAAACGCACGCATATGGAGATGTTCGATNCTCGGTCATTTATGCAAGTAGAACGAGTTCCTGTTTCACAATTGCTCCTAAACGCACGCATATGGAGATGTTCGATATTTTTAAACCGGCCGCATCATGTGGCAAGTTTTCATAATTTCCCAAGAAACACTACTAGACCTCAGAGTATCAACTGGCATTGGTGTAGATTCTATGAACACGATTTACTACAAACACCTCGCTTTCTTTCCTCTCTGTCCGTCTCTCTGTCTTTTTCTCTTACCATTCATCCGTAATCACACGTGATCATGAAGTGATGAACCAAACTAATTTTTTGTTTTAATTTATATCTAGAAAAGTTAACGCTGTAAATACATACACGGTGTACCTGTAAAAATTTGCAAAGTGTTGCCCACCTTAGTCACATTTATTTCGTTCTTGTATAAAACATCGATGAGAAGAAATAATAAATAATTATCGTGTTAACTTACTGGACACCTGCAAGGGAAATTACTTTTGAAAACAATAGAAACTACCTGTTAGCTACCCGTTATCTGTGCTGCGAATGAATGTTCCAACCCCTCCTTTATTACAGAAAAAAAAACTGAACATTTCACTCCTATATATATGTAAAAATGACTCCACTTTTCTACAAAGTGTAGTTTCAAAAATTTAAATTAATAAAGTTTAGGTAATTTGTTATTTAAAAGAATTTGGTGCAGTAACGTAAGACGTGGTTGCATGCTACAAGAATGCAGCACTGTTCTCCTGTATAGCGTCGTGTATGTAGAAAATTTAAAACATTTGGTGCTGTAACAGTGTCATCCCGTGCTTATACGACTCTAAAACGCGAATTAGATGGACGAATGAAGCTACTGCGTCATTTAGTTTACTTGGAGCGCCTGTGTGCAGACAATGCGCCTATCTCACACGATTAGTAATTTGTCTACTTACCAGGTACGTTGCGTCTGTAACCAACGTGTTTCAAACTTACAACTTTTTGGTTTGTCCTTTATATTCCAGAACTGCCAAGGTTGTTTTCATTTTCTTTAGTTTGACAGCTTTTTGAACAACAAATTACAAATAATTAACTAATCACAGTCACCTTACCTTATCCTACACAGAAAAATAAATGTATTTTTATGAAGCAATTAATAAAATAACAAAGTGTATTTGTGAATAATTATACAACATATTTAAATAGGTGAACAACTCACAATGAAGCTTTTCTCAACAGTTGCAAAAGTAATGCATCACAAGAAAACCATTACAACTGTATCAGATGTGCTTTCGCCCTTCTGATGGTGCCAAGGAATAAAACAATTTCTTTAAGATATCTTGCGGCAACTCTACCTGTGTATGGAAGTGAAAAAAGTTATACCCTTGTAATTGTGATGCCTAAACCGAGTAAAGAAGATCATAATGGCCGTACATGAATATTTACATTACTACAGTATATAGTAGTGGCTTGTGTAAAAATATAAATAAAATTATATTACTTGATTCAGTTATTTCTCTATGTTCCAGTACGAGTGTATCTTTATAATTGACTGCAACAAACTGGAATAATATATTTATAGCCTCTCCCCAGTGATCCGAAGGACATAAGTATGTGACTTGAGTAGTACATGCGCCCTCATATCAAAGTTTTGTCGCATCTCTCGTTGGATGTGCTGGCATTCCCGTTAACATTCCAGCTTATCGGGAATCCAATTACGTGAAATATTTAACCGAACGTATCACAGTTTACGATAATCTAATATACATGTTACAAATAAACTTCGTACTGTGGCAACATCCACGCCGCTTATTGTTTCCACGTAAATCGGCTCCCTATAAGCGGTAAAGTGGATTAGAATCGCTTCCCATAGGCACACCGTACACCGACTGTCACGGACCTCTGTTAAGTCTCTGTAATCCTCGCACTAGACTCTTTCCAAAGGGGACGTAACTTTCTCTGGTTGATAGTGAATGTCATAAGCCGGGAAAAAGTTCCTGCCTTCTCTGACCTCTCAGTTCACTTGCGCGTCTGAGTCTCTCAAACTGTCAAAATGTGCTCCATGGACAGCCTACATTTAGTATCGTGCGGCTCTCTACATTGTTAGGAAATCGAGCACGCCCGATGCCCCAGCGAATTTTTTTCTTCTGTTCTCACGGTGCTGCATATTTACACAGATCCTCTTCGCTTCGTGTCTCCGAAAGCTAATGCGTGACGACAAATTACCGTGGCCACATTCTGGCTTCGCCACCTCCACCATTCACCATCATCGTGGTTTTTCTGGTCTGGTGTGAGCAAACCCGCGGTGGGTGATGGTGGTGTACTCCCACTCTTCGTCACTGGCATTTTCCCGCCTGTTAACATCGCCCACATGAAGAGGTCTCGCTGGTTTCACAATTCAGTCTTGATGATACTATTCCCGTGGATAAACGTGGCAACAAGGTCCCCGTTCTCTACCTGCACTCCCCTTCCCAATTCTGCGCCTTGTAGCACCGACTGCAAAACCCCGTCAGGGGGGCCCTGCGAAATAAGGCCAATTCGCTTCATTAGTTTGGAAGAACATGTTCATCCAGCACACGAGCTTCACAGTTATGAAAAAAAAAAGCAAATCAATTCAAATGAAGTTGCGTCTTACTGTATAAAATACGTAAAATGCAATTGCTGAAATGTGCAAGTTTAATAATACATCAAAAATGTAATACATGGAATACATAATATATAAAATATGGGAGACCAAATTTTTAAATAGAAGAAGTAGGACACTTGTCAATAGAAATGTACATTATGATAAAATAATGTTAACTTCTATACTTGGCACTTATGTGAAATAATAGTAAATACGATCATAAAGCGTACACCTAATACAAAATCTAGATTCCACAATTTTCAACCGACAAACATTATAGCGTCCAGAATATTTTTCATTTGAATAAATTGCAAGCAAAAAACTAATATTGTGTCAACTCAATCATAAAACTCGCTGCATGTGTAACTATAATTACATTTTGTACTGACCTATTTAAGTGTTTTATTGTGTCTGTTTCCAAACGAGAGTTTTCAGCAGTCCAATACCGTTCATAATTGAAAATATTCTTTGAATTTGTGCATTTATGGCAGGAAGGGAAAAAACAAACTCAAAAATTGCGTATGTTGTTATATAAAATGTTGTTTTCATCTTAATAGTTTGAATTTTTTCTTCTTATTTATGATTTGTTCGGGTGCGTGTAGTACTTGGGTTGGATAAAAAAATTCAGCTCCTCGCTTCCCTGCTGGATTTCGATCGCCAATGGACTGCGCGTGACTTGGCCGCGGAGGCAAATGTATGCCACAAAACCGTGCTCTGCATTCTGCACGACATTCTTGGGTTCCGCAAAATTGCAGCTCGTTGAGCACCCCATAAAATCACTGAGGTACAACAATGGCATCGCTATACATTTGCACAGGAATTGCTGAACTGCTACCAGAGGGAGGGTGAAGACTTCCTTGGAAGGATTATCACAATGGACGAAACCTGAACTCGGTCGTACGAACCATGTTTGAAGCGGCATAGTGTACGACAGCATCCTGGATCACCTCGTTCAAAGAAAGTGCGCCCTGCTAAAAGTGTAAAGGTGAAGTTAACTGTGGCGTATACGTCCATGGGGTAATCCTGCGCCATGCTGTACCTCACAGGCAGACAGTCAAGTCAGCTTACTACTGTAACTCCTTAGAAAACAAACTTCGTCCTGCACTCATGAGTGAGCGACGGCACTTCCTGTCAAGGACTACTACCATCCTTCATGACACTGCATGGTGTCACGAATAAGTGTAACATATCTAGCAGGCAAAATAAATTAAAATATATAATCGAAAACACTAGAATTTTTTTATCATACATTGTGACTATAATTTAAAAATTAAATGTTTCATATTTTTTATTTATTTTTAACTCCTGTTGTTATAANTATTCCTGTTGTTATAAACTCAACTGAGTTAATTAATTTGTTTTACATTAAAATCCATTTTTATTAAATATAAAAATATTAATAAAAATATGTAATAAATGGAAATATTAATATGAAAAAATTATAAAGTGTAATAAACAAAAATATATAAATTATTTTCACTAGCATACAAATTCAAAATACATAAATAATAATAAATGTAGTATTTGTAGTAACAAATATACATAAAATACTATAAAAATAAAATATTAAGAAAAAGTGTTTTGTGATAAAAAAAAAAAAATATATATATATATATATGTACAAAAATTATTTAGAAAAACAAAAAATCATACATTAAAGTAGAAAAAGAATACTTAAATACATAAATGTACACTTTCTGAAGAAATAAAATATATTAATTTATTTTATTCTCATCCAAATAAAATTGTATTGTAAAGGGCTTATTAATATCCCCCCGTTTTATGCCTGAAGGCTTATAGAGGACGGTTTACAGACTAACTTATGACCCAACATAAATTAACACCCGTATCTTGCCTGGGATTTTTATTCTGATATTAAATAAATTATAATTGAATTCGATACAAGTGATTATTTAAAAGATAATGTATCACAAAGTAATAAACACTTATTGAAAAAATAAAAGATGAAAATAATGGAAAATAATGACAGAATTTATTGTCTTAGGTGCAAAAATGTATGCTGTTAAAGTTGATACAAAAAAAATTCAAAAGTCAAAAGGACTTAAAAGTTTAATTCCTAAAAATGAAATAAGATTCGGTGATTATAAAAAATGCATTTTTGAAGAAATAAAAAATATGTAAAAATTATTAAAAAATTTATTAAACAAGAAATTCATACATTTCAAGTAAATGAAATAGCTCTAAATTACAAAGATAATAAAAGGAATAAATTTAGAAAATAAAGTTGATATAGTACCTCCCACATATAATTATAAAGAAAATAAAAAAAATTATAGGAACCAAAGAAATTGTATAATTTAAAAATTACGAATCACTTTTATTCAGCAAAAATAAACCACTAAGTATAATTGAAACAATGAAAAACTAAATAAAAATCTGAAACACAACTTTATTAATTTCTCCTACAATCTAAATCATTGCATCTTCTACAAAAACACAAAACTTCTTCGATTTATAATGCTTTTTTTATTAAAATATATTTTAAAATGAGTTATTTTGTATTTTTTTATCAATATCTGCTTTAATTTCTGTAATATAAAAATTAAATAAAAACAATTTTTACAATAAAAAAAAGTAAATGTATTTATTTTTTACCTTAGCTTCATTACAGTCTATTAAATTTTCATTTTCATCTTTTATTCCTAAAATAATTTCATATCTGACATATAATTTAATATTAAATTTTCTTTGAACTTCAATTCAATGAATTGTATTATTTGCTTCTAAAATTACATGATCTTTTCTAAAAGTTTCATCCAAAATTTATTGTAATTGGTATTGTTGGAATAATAATTTCTTTGTTTTGATCAATGACAATATATTTTTTTTAATATTTGGTGTTAAATAAGTTGTTTAAATCTAATTAAAGTGATATATTATTCATGTTTAAAATCATTATGTAGTTTTTCTGTAATAAAGAACTATTATCTGATAATTTAATACAATAAATGATTGATTTATAAATAAATAATATTGTAATAAATGAGAAATGCGAAAGCTGAAAAAAATAATATGTCTGTTTAATATAACACTTTTTAATTCTATTAAAAATCTAAATAAAAGTTGGTATTTAAATAATTTCGATGAGATGACTTTACTAGACATATTTGAAAATAATTCTTTAGTTATCTTTGATGATATTATTATAGATAAACAAGATATAATTCATGAATATTTTATTAAAGTAATACATACAAAATACTAATGTTTTTATAAAGCTAAAAATTGGTAAAAAGTTCCGAAACAATATTAGTAAAAGGTAATACAAATTTTTTATGTATATATCAGACTAGATGATACAAATTTAAAACATATTTATAATGACTTTGTTGGTGAAAAAATGGATTATTAAATATTTATATAATTTTGTTCTAAATGTTAGGATAAAAATTTTGGTCTTATTACTTATGACATGAATACAAATATTGATGATAGAAATTACAGAAATAAATAAAATTATAACAGTGTAAATAAGTGTTTGTACAAAGGTATAAATAAGCTATTAATGTGTGTTCAATAGCTAAATTAAGTTTTTATAAATAATTTTTATAAAATATAATTTTTATTTAACTAACTATTATGTGAATTATGTCATCCAAGTCATTTAATATAAATTTGCTCATCTTTATATTTTTTAACTCTTTCAACAAAATGTATACACCTTAATAGTTAGTTTTAATAATTTCATATTCATTAAAATTTCTTTCATTTTTTTCACCATTTGTGTTTTTTAAGGGGGAGTATCCATTACATCTTCAAATTTTCTTACAAATTTTTGTTATTAGAATTTATGACCAGACAATAACTCAAAGCTAGACTTGACATAAGAGAACTACTTAACGAATTTTTTGATGTATGTAAAGTTTCTATTATACCTTTATTTTTCAATATGGGATTGACATTATTAAATAATTAGGTAATATTTGATTATGGTTACAGATGTGAAACTAATCATGTAAGAAAAATAAGTTGGATTTCGCCATAACTATTAAGATCTATTCCTTGACTATTTTGGTTATTAAATATTGACTCAGAAAATTAAGTTATGAAGGAAAATATGTAAATCCAAGATGGCAGGATACTTTCCCCTTAAAATATAATTTGGCACCTCATAACTAAAAAATTAATCAGTTTTAAATAATTCTCCTAACCAATTAGCTGTACATCTTTTCATTATTCTTTTTTTAATTTTCTAATTCTAATTATTACCAACTTTATATTCTGCAGCAGCAGGTAAATTTTTATCGTCTGGGTTTTATAAGAGTAATTCATTTTCTTTATTAACATATATAGATAACATTTTGATAGTTCATGTTCTGTATTAGAGATTATTTTATTAAATCATCTAACAATTCTAACCCCTTATAATTTCCATAAAAAAAAAAGATTTTGTGCATATTATTTTTTAAAACTTTGTTAAATCTTTTAATGACACGTGCTTTGATACTTAAAAAAGATGGAATACTTATTAATTTAATATTTTTCGATTAATTCTTAAAATTTTTAATTGTAAAATTATTTTCTTTTATCTATTTGTAAGTGTTTAGGATATTTATTTTCCAAAATTAATTCACCAGATTTCTTATTAATTGGAATAGCAAAACCTTATTTATAAAAAACCACCAATAATAGTTTCTATACATTTTTAAAATATCTTTTAAATTTCCTGAATTCATTTCAACTAACTCAGCATGCCACAAAAAATTCAATTCCAAAACAAATGACTTTCCTTCTAGGAAAAGTTTTCTTACTGATTTATATAATTAATTATGCCTTTGAGACAATATTTTAAATTTTTTTAAATAAATAGTTTTTAGAACAACATATATAACTTTTTCCATTAGTTGCATTCTCAATTTTATATTATTATTTTTAGATTATTTCTCACACTTTAAACAATAAGTATTTTTTCCATTTAATAAAATACTTTTTTATAAAACTTTTTAATTTGTTCAAGTAATTAATTTTTTTATAATCTAATTAAATACTTTTATATACTTTTAACAAAATAAATTGTTGTATTTTCTATCAAAATAGTTTTAGTATTTTTTAAAAATCTAATACATTAATTTTATTTCATTTCAGAAATGTTAATGTGTCAGCCAAACAGGCCACAAGACCCTAACTAGGCTGGCACTGACGAACATATATACACTAAATTCTATATGCTGCTATACAAACACAGAATTACTATACAAACACAGAGCTTTGGATAAATATACAGGTCAAGAAAACACTAGCTGTTAACTACTTTGTCTTTGCCACGAGTGAGAGACGCTGGCACGGTTTGCCTGCCTTCCAGCCACCATCACTTGGGCACATTCAAATAAAAAGAAAAACAGAAACACACAAAATAAAACATACAATAAATTAGAATGATTCGGAGTTTATACAATCAATCAGAAAGTAATTAACATATTTACAATAGTAACTAGTATTAATTACACACCATCTTATTTGATTGGAAAAGGTTTGTGATGTGAAAGTCTCGTAATTTCTTTGCCTGTAGAATTGAACTCTCAGACATGTATAATTTGTAATTTCGCTGCATTCCAAAACCTAAAAAAACTCTTAAGAGAAAAATACGGATCGAAAGCAGTGTGTCTGTTTTAAGGTGTTAGTTTTGTAGTATAATATAATATTTTTATAGTAAATATTTGTGCTACTTGTGTGAAACCTCTCATGAATAATATTGAAATATTATTTACACTTTTTAATATAACTATTTTATAAATTTTTAAATAAAATTTATTTATGTATAAATTTATTTTTTTGTATTTTTAATAAAATAAATGTTTAATAATTTTAACGAAATTAATTATATATTTTTTAATGAAAACATATTTTAAAAATTAAACTGTTTAAATTTTGTTATTAAATTATTTTTTATATATTTTTAAAAACTACGAACATACATTAATTTGAATCCTTTTTAGATTTGTAATTCATCAACTAATTTAAAAGTTATTATGTGACCATTTGTATAGGTAAGTTTTGAAAAATTTATATAATGTCCACATCTAAATATTTTTAAAATAGTAGTTGGATCATCATTTGTCTGTATTAATTCTGAAAACTGTAAAATAAAATAGAGAAGGTATGTAACTTAATAGTGTATGTATTTTAAAATGATTAGTTGTCTTTACAAGTCAATTTTGCAATTAAATTTATTGTTTGTATTCTATTTGGTTGAAAGTATTCTAAATTTACTCCATCATTCGAATCAATAGGATTAGTAACATCTTTTAATTTTCTATTTTTAATGTTCTTTAAAAATTTTAACAATATTCTAGGAAAATATTTAATGTTTTATGTTTATAGAAGTTATTTATAGAATTATTTATAGTTTGGATACCATTTTATAAAATAATGATTTACTAGCAACAACCATTTATATATTTAAACTTATTTTTTATAAATATAAATAATTTATTGAAAAATTTAGTTTATATTATAACTCACCCACTCTGTTAGATCAATTATTTTATCTAAATTANATTATCTAAATTATGTACCATTTTTTTTTAATTGTCATCTTTTTCTCCAATATAATCATACATTTATATGATTTTATGTTTTATTCTATCTAGATTACGTTGAAATAATTCATTTTGTCCATTAAAATTTTAATTTGTAAGATAATCATTTAGTTCAGTTTCTAAAAAATCTTTTTTAAGTGTATAAAATTTAAAACTTGAACATAAAAATTTAGTAAATTTTCATAAGCAACAATTTGAAATTCATTACAAATTTCATTTTTAATATTATTACTTAATTCAGTTTTAAAGCAACTGCATTTTCAAAGTTTTCAAATTTTTCATCAAATTATTGTTTTTCTATAAAAATTTTAAGTATTTCTTCAAAGTCATTAAATAAATATATGTGTGTGTGTGTGTGTGTGTGAGTGTTGTATCCATTTGTTTGGACGAGTATAACTCCCGAAAGAATCAACCAATTTTCATTCTGTTTTTTTATAAACCTTCCTTTCGTTCCCACGAGTGTTTGTACACCTTTATTTTTTATCTGCATTACCTGCAAAGGTTCTAAAATCTTATTTTTACCATGCTTTCGCGTCAGGGAGCGTCTTTGTTGACAGCTGTCTATTTGAACATTTCGGTTTGTTCTCAATTTTTTTTCGAATGTTTTCAGAATGCCACACACGGAAGGTGGTAAAACTAAAAACAGTGTATACAAACAAGTACTTCAATAATAAAGATAACTTCTTTCAATTAATTTCACAGAAATGAATAGAACCTAAATATTTTATGCCACAGCAAGAACAAGTATTCAAACTAGATATTATTTTTATTATAATCAGATATCTTTGAATAATTTTTATTAGGAGTAAGGTAAGTTAACATTTTGTATGATAATTCTTTATTCTTTCAACTAAATCATCATAATTTTAATTTGTAGTATGATAACTCAGTTTCGTTTTTAAAAGTAATTTTTAAATCATTTAAACTTTAATTTTTAACACATTTAGTCAAACTATATTTAAGAGCAAAGATTTTTCTATGCTAGAAGGAAATTGGCCTAAACTGGTTTTAATAGCAAAAGAAATAATAAAAAATTAAATTATCAGTTTTTTGTTTAATTCATTATTTTTCATAATATATTTTAATCTTTATTCAAAACCATTCATTTTTTATTTTCCATTTAATTATTTAAATAAGTTTTAATGCAAAATCATTTTTGATGTATTCATTAAAACCAAATATTTTATTATTATTTCGTGAATCAATACCAACATTTTTATCGCTATGACTGATAAATGTATTTCTATCAATTAATAATAACATAATTATGCCAGAATATATATATATTTTTAAAACCATTTTAAAATTATTAAATATAAACGCCCACATATAACTGAATCAAATTTTTGTGTTATATTATCATTAAAATACATCTGAAAATTTTAAATTAATTTTATTTTATTGTTTACAATTATTTCTACAAAATTAATCAAAATAAAACACATAATTATTATGTTGATAATAACAAACCCAATGAGTACCAAGATTTAATGATGTCTAAATTTACAATTGCACATTCATTTTATTAATTTTATTTGTAAAACATTAATTAAATGAACATAAGTAGTTGTAAATAGTTGTTTCAAAGACAGCTTCGCAACAGGGATACAGGGATACCTCATGCTCTTGCATTCTGCTTCAACAGTGACCATTTTGTAAAAAATCAAAAACATCATGTTCTTTTATTCCACAGCCACCATTTTGTCAGCTAGTATCCAGAACATTCCATGGCATTAATTTTGTTTAGAACATTTCATGCAGCCATTTTGCCAGGCAATAAGTTTATTAAAAATTATTTAAAAAATTAATTTAAAAAATTAATTAAATTTTTTTTCTGTCAGCCAGTTGGATGGTAGCCATTTTGGAAGCCCTCTCCCTCCGTCGAGCCCCCCTCCCTCCAACGAACCCGCCTCCCTCCGTCGAGACCCTCCCTTTGTCGAGACCCTCTAGCCATTAAATCGGCCGAAGGGAGACAAATATTACCTCACAATCATACCACAGTGGCCATATTTGTTTGTTTTTTACATGAGGCCCCACCACAGCAGTACAGTACATGTTAGAGTTTTAAATATGAGCACTTGTTTCCTTTGCAAGTTTTTTTTCCACTAAGTATTTAAAAAAATTGATTATTTAATAGCATTTAATATTTGTCTTAGGTTAATGTAATGGATATCGAAGCACTGTTGTGTAATATATATGTGCTGGTTGGTGTCAGTGTATAATTTGTACAGTATTCATATTAAGTAGTTATATATATATTCCACTGTGAGATCTATATTTCCTCATGTGAGGCATGTGTATAACTTGTAAGTATTCATATTTAGTAGTTATATATATTCCACCGTGAGATCTATATTTTCTCAGGTGATGCATGTGTATAACTTGTAGGTATTCATATTAAGTAGTTATATATATTGAACCGTGAGATCTATATTTTCTCAGGTGGTGCATGTGTATAACTTGTACAGTATTCATATTAAGTATTAATACATATATCCCACCGTGAGATCTATATTTTCTTAGGTGATGCATGTGTATAACTTGTAAATATTCATATTAAGTAGTTATATATATTCCACCGTGAGATCTATATTTTCTCAGGTGGTGCATGTGTATAACTTGTACAGTATTCATATTAAGTATTAATACATATATCCCACCGTGAGATCTATATTTTCTTAGGTGATGCATGTGTATAACTTGTAAATATTCATATTAAGTAGTTATATATATTCCACCGTGAGATCTATATTTTCTCAGGTGGTGCATGTGTATAACTTGTAAGTATTCATATTAAGTAGTTATATATATATTCCACCCATGAGATCTATATTTTCTCAGGTGGTGCATGTGCATAACTTGTACAGTATTCATATTAAGTAGTTATATATATTCCACCCATTAGATCTATATTTTCTCTGGTGATGCATGTGTATAACGTGTACAGTATCTTATGTTTAATAAATACCAGTTACTGCTGCAACATACTCTCGTTTACCATCTGCATGGAATAACCATGCAGACGGGCCCGGACCTGTAACTGGCAGTACACTATTCCTACAACACTATCAAAAC